>JBBPBX010058036.1:0-11136 GCA_038048925.1 Garcialebias charrua
ACAGCTTTGCACAACTATACAGTTCACCCTTCACTGGTTCTGGCACTCTCGACATGCCGTAGAAAGGGCAAGTGGCCGCACTGACGTCACACTCTACGTGCCACTGCAAGGGGAACACAGCTGACGACACCACAGTCCATGTTCATAAAGCAGCAGTCTCCGGAAACAGAGCAGCAGTAGTCCCGATGTGGGGAGACCTAAAGAAAGTTAATTAATAACTACTCTCCATATAGCTGCCACAAAATAAAGCTTATGAAGATTATGATGACAATTGTTTCCTTACCTGCTGGTCCTCACAACCATATACACACACACACACGTACACACACATCCTCGTAGCCGGAGGGAGGGAAGAAGCCCAGCACCGCAGCGCTCTACCTATAATCACACAAACTTCTCATTTCTGACCCAAAATCAGCTATAGTACAACGAGAGAAAGAACACCTACCGTGCAGCAGTCAAACAGCCCGTACCACACTCAATGACTGGTTGCCTTTACGGCCAAAACCCGTGGGACACCATGACGGTCAGAACCCACGGCACCAGCCACACGGCGACGTGTGAAGACGACCTGTCTGCCTGCACGCAGAGCAGCTGCTTTTATACCACGCCCACTCTAAAAACCAGACATTCGCACCTGGAACCCATCAGCCTAATCAGGCATCTTTCTCTACTGCTACACTAACAAGACCATTGCTAACAGGACAATGCTGCTAACAGGACCATGTTTATAACAGGACCATGCTGCCGATAATGCTGCTAACAGGACCATGCTGCCAACAGGACAATGCTGCTAACAGGACAATGCTGCTAACAGGACCATGTTGATAACAGGACCATGCTAACGACAATGCTGCTAACAGGACCATGCTACCAACAGGACAATGCTGCTAACAGGACCATGCTGCCGACAGGACAATACTGCTAACAGGACAATGCTGCTAACAGGACAATGCTGCCAACAGGTATCGAGTACAGTATCATCATTTTGTTCTGCAGCACGTAGGATTTGTTTTGGGAAAAGTGCAATTTTTGAAGCATTCCACTTGCGCCCATCACTCAATAAGAAAGTATTTGGACCAACTTTCTTTATTACAGTACGTGGTTCTGTAAATCTGGAAGATCCTTTGGAAACGTGATCAGGTCTGCGAACACGAACCGTGTCACCCACGTTGAATGTTGGTACTTTAGCTCTCATTTTCTTGTCAGTATATTCCTTCATTTTGTTTTGCTTTTGTTTCACCCTCTGTTGTATTTGAGCTTGGCTTTTGCTCTTCAGTTCTACTGGGAGTATGTTTAACTTGGTACGCATCTTTCTGTTCCTCAGTAGTTCAAATGGAGTCACTCCGGTGGTTGCATGAGGAGTAGCTCGGTAGTTGTGAAGGAATTCAGTGACAGCTTCCTTCCATGAGCTGTGACTTCTTTCAGCTGTTTGTATGCAGTCTTTAAGCACTCTGTTAAACCTTTCCACAGCACCATTTGCTTTAGGATAATATACACTTGACTTTAAGTGCTGTATCTCTCTCTCTCTCAGAAAAGTACTAAACGCATGCGAAGTAAACTGAGTACCATTATCTGAAACAAGATACATTGGATTACCCTCTGTTGAATCTTTCCACAGCACCATTTGCTCTGGGATAATATACACTTGACTTTAAGTGCTGTATCTCTCTCTCTCTCTCTCTCTCTCTCTCTCTCTCTCTCTCTCTCTCTCAGAAAAGTACTAAACGCATGCGAAGTAAACTGAGTACCATTATCTGAAACAAGATACATTGGATTACCCTCTCGACTGAACACAGTTGTTAGGACACTCAGTATTACGTCTGTAGTAACAGTAGGAGCGAATGCAACCTCAGGCCATTTGCTGTAGTAGTCTGTTAGCACAATAGCATAACGGCAGTCCCATTTAGCATTTTCAAACGGACCTGTAATGTCTATTGCAACTTTTTCCCATGGTTTGCTAGGAAATTCAACAGGAGTAAGTGGAGCAGTAGTAGTTATTTGTTGCACTGGAACAGCATTCGGCAACATCTGTACTTTATGTATGAAATTTTTATCATAACCAACTTCCCTAACTGACATTCCTGGAGAATGTTCTGAAGCAGTATTTGTTAAAGCTGGCTGAACCATAGAGGTAGTAGAAGTAGCATTAGCAGTAGCAATTTGTCGTCCCTCAAGCTTCATTTGTAATGCCTGAAATAATCTAAACCCAGCAGGGCAGCACCTGACTGAACAACAATAAGAGTACCTTCAGTAAAATTACCATCATGAGAAATAGTAGCTTTTAAGCACCCTTTCACAGCAATTTTCTCTTTTGCATAAGTAACAAGAGTAACTGTAGGTTCAGTTAGTACACAGTCATAAAAGTAGGTGTGGTAGATCTCTTCTGGTATAATGGACACTGATGAGCCTGTATCCACAATCAGCTCAACATCTGTACGTCGTCCATTAACAGTCACTTGAACTGTGCAGAGAATCTTGTCTTGTACTGCATTGTTCATGTAAAGAACCGTGGCTTCATTAACGACGACTTCACGTACCTCCTTTTGAGTTGAACGGCAAACACGTGAAAAATGACCCACTTTACCACACTCGTTGCATGTCGTTTTAGCAGCAGGGCATGCAGGGTGGTTAGCAAGATGGTCGAAGGATCCACAGCGGAAGCAGGAACGGCGTGTAGTAGCAGCAAGTTGAGTCGTGAAAGTAGCATGGTCCCGCGGCGTCCTCCTCGCGTCCCAGCGGCGGCTTGACTTCGGCTGTCTTTGTACGGCCCTCACGGGAGCTGAAGCGTTAGCAGCGTTAGCATCAGACAGTACAGCCCTCACGGGAACAGAAATGCTAGCAGCGGTAGCATCAGAAAGTACGTTAGCATCTCTTAATCCACTCTCAATTTGTAGCGCCAACGTTGTAGCTTTAGCAAGAGTTAGCTCCGGTTCGAGTAACAGTCTGTCTCTGATTCGAGTATTAGCAACACGCTCTATCAGTTGATCACGTAGCATTTGTTCCTCCATGTTTCCAAAGTCACATGTGGCAGCTAACTCACGCAGAGAAGCTAAGAATTGTTGTACCTTTTCATCCGGCCGTTGTACACGTTGTCGAAACTTGTGACGTTCAGCAATGACGTTCACCTTCGGGACGAAATGTTCTTTAAGGGCAGCAATAGCAGTAGCGAACGTGGTCCCAGTATTCGGCAGGCTGTAGAAAAGTCTTTGTCCTTCCGTACCCAACGCATGGAGTAGAACCGCGCGCTTTCTGGCATCAGGCCAGGCATCTCCCGACGCGGCTATCACTAGCATGTAGTTGTCGAACATCTTTAGCCACGTTGGAAACGGTATCGTCGGTTCACCTGGGCACGGCATGAATGGAGCAGGCAAAGGCACAGAAAGATCCCATCCTCGTCGCCAAATGTTGTGGTGTTGTTAATACGTAGGTGTAGAATCAGATCATTGCAGATGGAGCTCACTTCTCCGTCCGCCCCTCGCCACTTGGGTGTCACTCCTGAGGGAGTTATGTGTGCTGAGAGCAGGTGCGTGCTCGTGTGAGCTCTAGTGAAAACTAGTAGCATGTGTTTGGTTGCCCTTGGAGGGCTTAGTAGTTTGAGCTGTGCACCGACTGTTTTCCACTGCTTTTAACGTAGGTTTTGACCTGATGGGATCCTTAGTCCTTTTTTTCGCCTACTGTTACCTTAGGTGGGGGTTTGGTCCCTTAGTCCGACGCCAATAGGGGCTTCAACGGCCCTACCTGGGGTTGGCCCCCTATGGTGTCATTTTATTCTTTTTAGCCGGCTCACCAGGTCCACCTTTCAGTTACTACTTTGTTTTGTTTGGGACACGGGGAGCCTGAAGGTGAACTCTGGTTGTTTTTTCATA
Organism: Garcialebias charrua; assembly: GCA_038048925.1. Lineage (NCBI taxonomy): Eukaryota > Metazoa > Chordata > Actinopteri > Cyprinodontiformes > Rivulidae > Garcialebias > Garcialebias charrua. Next base: position 3,870 of record JBBPBX010058036.1, read on the forward strand.
TTTTTTCACCTCAGAGGGGAGCTGACTGCGCTAACCACGCCCGCAGCCATAAAAAGCATCAGAAAATAAACTTTTTAAAGCTTCTTGTTGTCTTGTGTCCTTAAAAATGTGCTATGTTCCTTGTGGACGTAACAGCCTTTAAAACAGAAGATTTTTGATTTTGAACAAAAACGTTTATTTACAGTTCTCAAGTTCACAACAACACCACCATGTTAGAAAACGAATATCACATCCTAAATAAGGTGCTTGCTGTACTGCAGTTCTCCCTGAGCGGATACATTGCGCAACACCACGCTGAAGCCCCATGTCTTCAAAAAGCCTTTCATATCCCCAGTGTCTCTGTGGAAGCAGAACTCCAGCCTCAGCCTGGCCTTGCCGTTGCATCTTCACAGAGCCACCGCATCAAGCCGAGGTCCGGCCTGCAGCCTGTCCCTTTGAGACAAATAAAATGCCATTTTAGCTTCAGCAATTAAAGAGTTTCAAATCTGGCACTTTGATTTGTTGGCTTTGATATAATGCATTTAATAAATGAAAACAGAATCAGTAAAAACTACAGCAAAAATATTAAAAACACTCATCAATAAACTGAAAAAGGTGTCAGTCTCTCACAATCAATAAAAACATGAAAAACACTCTCGGACAGACCACAGAAAGGACATTCATTAAAACCCCCGGACTAATGATGGATAAGCGAGTTGGTAGCGATGGCACCGTGCAGGATCCTCCACTGGAGATCACCAGTCCACGTCTTTACAGGTGGTTTGTAGAGGGTCCTCCACCGGGGGGTTGTCTTCTCACCTTGTCGGCCCACATGGCTCTGTTCTGCAGGGTTCTTTTGTTCATGACCTTGACACAGTTTTTATACAGAGTCTTTGGGCCGGTACTGCGTAAACTCAAACGTGAGTCCGTGGTGGATAACAGAGGACCACTGTCTTTTGTGAAGCCAGGATCCAGGATCAGGGAACGGGTCTGTTGACTCTGGTGGATTTGTTCCTGCAAAGAACAGTTGGAGGGGACGCCTCTCTTTAGCTGACAGCGTTCCCTTCATCAGATCCAGGAAGCGCGGTGCTAGCCTGGCGGATCGGACCCCCAGCAGAGAAACCATGGCTTGGATAATGGAAAGGTTCGGTCCACCAGTGGCTTCATGGATGTCCTCTTGGACCTTCACAGCACCTCTGCCAGCCCTGGTACCACGCTGCAAGAGACATCTCTTGTCTGTGATGACAACAAACTGTTCTTCAACTGTAAAACAAACAAACAAACAACAATCTTAATTGTATGAATCATTTGTAAATGTCGTTGTGATCACTGTCTTCTTGTGTTGTGCTGCTGCTCTGCTCCGGTCTCTTCACGGTGGACATGGTTGAAGCTCCATGTTGCAGCTCGCAGCACCTTCACTGAGCTGCCGTTGTTCTTCACAGTTAGAAGGTGGTAGCTCTCGTCAAATCATCTCCAGCATCATCTGGTTCAGGCTTTTCACCCACTGGACACAGCCACCTGCAAACATCAGGGCACAAGCAGCTGTTGAACACATCTGGAAGGAATCAAGTGAGATTTTAAAATGGCCATGACCATTATGAGGAGATCGCCGGTTCAACTCCTGCTGCAGACAACATCAAAATGTGGGTGGAAAAGGTGAAACCTGCCTCCACCCTCATTCATCCAACTCTGAGCCCTTGAGCAAGGCACTTCACCCCCACTTTAGATGCAGCTCTCTGCTCCACACAGAGGCTGTGGTAGCTCAGTGGTTGTGTCAGGAAGAACATCTGGTGTAAAAACAATCACCACATGTTCATGAGAGTTAGTTCACTGTGGAGACCCTGAAGAAGGAGCAGCTGAAAGAAGAAGAAGAAGAAGAAGAGTTGGATTTGAGCTTTAAGACCTTTGCACACTCAAACCCACGTTGTGCTCCAACTCTTTTCTCTCCTGCTTCTTCTTCTTCTTCTCATGTTTTAACATGAACATCATGGAAGTTTTGCATGTTGCTGTAATTCCATCGCAGCTGCTCCTCTTGCATCCAAACTTCACGTCGCCTTCGTGCACGTTGGGCTTCTGAAGCCGCGACGCACCAGACGATCTGCTGACATTTAAATGTTTGGCATGTGAGCTTGGGTTTCATGCTGACATCTGATCCATTTGTTTCTGTTTCACTCACACCTACCGGACCGTCTATCATAAATTCAGCAACAGAGCCGAGTCTGAAGGTTGGTGCCGAGACCACGAGAGTCTGTCTGGAAGAACTGCTCACGAGGTTGGACTTTACTTTACTCTCAGTTATTATTGTGAAGGTGATTTTTATGTCTTCATGAGTTCTTCATTTTTTTACCACAATTACTGGAAACATTTTATTATTCATTCTTTTATTTTATTATTCATTCTAATATTTTATTATTCATTCTAATATTTTATTATTCATTCTAATATTTTATTATTCATTCTAATATATTATTATTCCTTCTAATATTTTATTATTCCTTCTAATATTTTATTATTCATTCTATTATTTTATTCTTCATTCTATTTTATTATTAATTCTAATATTTTATTATTCATTCTAATATTTTATTATCTTAAAATGGTGTCAGCTTCGATTTGTTCCTCTAACCTGTAACACAGCATCAATGGACACGTTTAAGGATTTTAGGGGAAATTCTCATTTTTATCTTTGATCCATGCTGCTGATTATCCGTGCTGCTGACCTCTTGCCTTTAAGCTGCTGTATTCATACCTCCTGCTCACCAAAGACTCATGTTCAGGCTGCTGTTTAATACACCGTAGGATTTTACATCATAGTGTATATCTTAGATCCTTGTACACAGTTTATTTTTATACTTAATATTTTTGGGTGTAACGGGGACCATGAGCACGTTTTGCTCCACGTCACGCACCACATGTGCTGGGACAACCTAGAACCTCACGAGGTAAACCAGAGCTCTGCATCTTTCACTGCTGCACTTCCTGTCGCCACACAAACATGTCCAACTGATTCAAGGTTTGAAAACAGCACATGTAAAGTTTTTTATTATTCCATCTTCAAGTTACACATCTGGAATAGATCAATGATGTTTATAGATACTTTTAAATGTTTGCACAATGAAAGTGTTAAAGTTCATGCTCAGAAATTATTATTATAATTATTATTGTTAATAATTATTATTATTGTTATTATTATTATCGTTATTATTATTATCTATCGTTGTGATCGTTGTGATCGTAATACAAGGGGAGGTGGAGTCGCTATTTACATCAGAGATTCTTTGGCTGCCAGGATTGCATCTAAAAAAACAATTGCAAACCAGTTTGAGGCTTTAGCTGTGAACATCACTTTGAAAGGAGGTCAGCCCTTAACTGTTGTTGGATGTTATCGTCCCCCCTCCGTAACACCTGAAGCTCTGTCTTCCCTGACTGAATTCATCCATCCATCCATCCATCCATTTTCTTCCGCTTATCCAGGGTCGGGTCGCGGGGGTAGCAGCCTAAGTAGGGAGGCCCAGACTTCCCTCTCCCCAGCCACTTGGAGCAGCTCCTCTGGGGGAATCCCAAGGCGTTCCCAGGCCAGCCGAGAAACATAGTCCCTCCAGCGTGTCCTGGGTCTTCCTCTGGGTCTCCTCCCGGTGGGACATGCCCGGAACACCTCACCAGGGAGGCGTCCAGGAGGCATCCTAACCAGATGCCCGAGCCACCTCAACTGGCTCCTCTCGATGTGGAGAAGCAGCGGCTCTACTCCGAGTCCCTCCCGGATGACTGAATTCATAGGAAATTTAAAACACAATGAGATTGTTATGGCTGGAGATTTCAACATTGATTGGAATGAGTCGACCCCCCTCTGTGATAAATTCAAGGAATGTTGCCTATCTCTCAATCTAACACAACTTATTGATTCTCCCACCAGACCAAACATAAAATGTCCTGAAAAATCTTCTACCTTAGATCTGTTTTTCACAAATGCTCCTCACAAATTTCCTGGTATAGGTGTATTTGCTAACGTTTTGAGTGATCATTCCGTAATAGCAGCTCTTAGATCTACTAAACTTCCACCTGCTAAGCCCAGAATAATTCAAAAAAGGGATTTGAAACGTTTCTGTGAACAGTCATTCCTTTGGGATCTATCCCACTTTGATTGGCAACATATCCTACAAATCAATGACGTGAACACCGCTTGGAACTATTTTCATAATAGTTTCATTCTCTTTGTAAACAAACACGCACCTTTCCGGCAGTTCAGGATAAAGGGCCGTGACAGCCCCTGGTTTACTCCTGAACTAGCTGATCTCCTACACTGGAGAGATCATCTTTGGGCCGCAGCAAGAAAATCACACTCAGACACTGATTGGTTGAAATTTCGGCAGCTAAGGAATAAATGCACAACTGCCATCAAAGCCGCAAAACGTAACTACTTCTTATCTCAGACCTCCAAAAATCTAAATGATCCAAAAAAATTCTGGAAAACCATTAAATCTCTCTCAGGCACCCCCCAATCATCTGACCTCCCATCACAATTTCTTGTTGACTCTGTTCCTGTGTCAAATAAGCACGAGATCCTGAACTGTTTCAATAAACATTTTGTTGCTTCTAGTTCATTATTTGACACAGTTACAAACGGAAAATCAGCCACTTTATCTAATAATCAAACTTCTACAAATCAAATCCCTCCTACAAGTCAACCATCTGTTAATCACACCTTCTCTTTTTCTCCGTTCTCAGTCAGTGAGGTAAATAAACTGTTAAATGATCTTGATCCTAAAAAATCTGCAGGTCCAGATGAACTTCCACCTTATTTCTTAAGGCTGGCTGCTCATATCATCACAGTCCCTGTGACCCACATCTTTAATCTGTCCATAAGCCAAAACACCATTCCGGATGCTTGGAAAACAGCCTTTGTTCTTCCTTTGCTGAAGGGAGGTGACCCCACCTCACTGAACAATTATCGACCGATCTCTAAACTCTGCATCTTAGCCAAGGTTCAAGAAAAACTGATAAACTCTCAGATCAAAAACTATCTGGACTCATTTAACATCTTACCTCTCCATCAATCTGGTTTCAGGAAAAAACACAGCACAACAACTGCTTCTCTGAAGGTTCTGAATGATGTTGTTGAAGCATTGGATGCTAAGGACTATTGTGCTGCACTTTTCTTAGACCTGTCTAAAGCTTTTGACACTGTGGATCATAACATCCTGTGTCATAAGCTCTCAGAAATCGGTTTCTCTGATCACACCATCGGTTGGTTTTCTAACTATCTTTCCAATCGGAGGCAATGTGTTCAACATAACGGTACTTCTTCCAGCTATTTAACAGTTAAAAATGGTGTACCACAAGGCTCAGTTTTAGGACCCACTCTCTTTACAATCTACATAGCTAATGTAGGTCACTGCATCCCTGATGCATCCTTACATTTCTATGCTGATGATACAGTTGTTTACTGCCGAGCTAAAACAGTTGCTAAGGCTTTCCAGTTACTGCAATCCGCTTTTGACATCATCCAGTCAGATTTGTTCCGTCTCAAACTTGTCCTAAATGCTGATAAAACAAAAGGGATGTTTTTTTCAAATAGGAAGGCGGTTCCAGCAGATCCTCCTCTGATTTTATCTTCAAATGGTGTCCCTATTGAGTTTGTTGATTCCTATAAATATCTGGGTATCCTGATCGATTCACATCTCTCTTTTAAACTCCACGTGGAAAACCTAGTAAAGAAACTGAAAGTTAAACTGGGTTTCTTTTTCAGAAACAGATCATGTCTAACACTGAATGTTAGGAAACGCCTTGTATCTGTGACTTTCCTTCCCTCCATTGATTACGGTGACATTGTCAGAGTCAGAGTCAGAGAGAATTTATTGTCATTTGCACCGCATGTAGTACATGTGTTGAAAACGAGATTATGTACACAGGGTCCCAGTTACATCCAACAACAAATGCAAGAGAAAAACAATAATAACATCTAGGATTAACTAAGAGAGACATCAGCTAGTAATACACTAAGCCCTAATGTAGTAGAAAAACATCATTATAAACAGCAGCACGAACATGAGCAGATGGTCACAGATGAACGCAGCAACAAGAAACAGATCAGTATCAACATGATGTGACATTTTGCAGTGTTTATTCTTATTATTTATTTATTCATGAGTCTGACAGCCTCAGGGTAGAAGCTGTTCCTCAGTCTAGTGGTTCTACATTTGATGCTCCTCAACCTCCGTCCCGAGGGGAGTGGTGCAAAGAGTGAGTGTGCTGGGTGAGTGAGGTCTTTCATGATGCAGGTGGCTCTTTTTCTGCATCTGGAGGTGTAAATGTCTGTGATGGTGGGGAGACTGACTCCCACAGACTTCTGTGCAGCCTTCACCACTCTCTGTAGAGCTTTCCTCTCTTCAACTGTGCAGCCTCCATGCCACACGTTGATGCTGGAGCACAGGATGCTCTCCACTGCACACCTGTAGAACGAGGTGAGGACTGGGCTGCTCAGACCAGCTCGTCTCAGCCGTCTGAGGAAGTAGAGTCTCTGATGACCTTTCTTGATCAGGCTGGTGGTGTTGTTGCTCCAGCTGAGGTTATCATTCAAGTGTACACCTACATCTACATCTACATGAATGCTCCTACAAGCACCCTGCGGATGTTGGATGTTGTCTATCATGGTGCACTAAGATTCATAACTGGTTGTGATTATCGTACCCACCACTGCACCCTGTATTCACTGGTTAACTGGACATCATTAACCTCACGCAGACTCTTCCACTGGTACATTTTCATCTTTAAATCACTTCTTGGTCTGCTGCCCTCATACATCTCCTCCTACATGTCTTTGCGTGAGTGCAGCTACAGCGTGCGCTCTCAGGACATGATTACCTGCAGTGTTCCGTCAGTGAGGACTGAACTTGGAAAAAGGGCCTTCTCCTACTCCGCTCCTGCTTCATGGAATATCTTACAAAAAGATCTGAAGCTCTCGACCTTGACTTCTCTAAATGGTTTTCAGAATCTGTTGGAATCCTGGCAAAAACCAATGCAGATTTGTTCCTGTCTTTGATTTTATACGTCTACCTTATAATGTTTTGCTAGTTTTTTGATACTTTGTTAAAAAAAAAAAAAAAAAAAACTTTCTTTTGTTTTTTTCTCTCTTTTGTTTTCTATTGTTTATTGTTTGTTTGTTTGTTTATTGTTTAAGGAAATTCTACCACTGCTGTTCATTGTTCTTTAGTTTTAGCAGGTCGCTTTCGTAAATGAGCCCATGAGGTTCAAAAGATTTACCTGACTAAATAAAGGTTGAATGAATGAA
>JBBPBX010058036.1:11765-22233 GCA_038048925.1 Garcialebias charrua
TATTATAACAACAACAACGACAAATAATAATAATAATACTAATTATTATTATTATCATTATTATTTTTGTAATAATAATAATAATAATAATAATAATAATAATAATGATAACACTAATAATAATAATGATTATTATTATTATTATTATAACAACAACAACAACAACAACAACAACAACGACAAATAATAATAATACTAATAACTAATTATTATTATTATTATCATTATTATTGTTGTAACAATAATAATAATAATAATAATAATAATAATAATGATAACACTAATAATAATAATGATAATTATTATTTTTATTATATTATTATTATTATTATTATTATTATTATTATTACTACAACAACAACGACGACGACGACGACGACGACGACGACGACGACGACGACGACGACGACGACGACAACAACAACAACAACAACGACAAATAATAATAATAATTATTATTATTATTATTATCATTATTATTATTGTAACAATAATAATAATAATAATGATAACACTAATAATAATGATAATCATTATTATTACAACAACAACAACTATAACAACAACAATAATAATAATAATAATCCATCCATCCATCCTCTTCCTCTTATCGGTCGGGTCGCGGGGGTAGCAGCCTAAGTAGGGAGGCCCAGACTTCCCTTTTTGTATAGTATCTCTGTGATTTTTGTATAGTATCTCTATGATTTTATGATTTTATTTCTGTGATTTTATAATTTTATGATTTTATTTTTCCTCCTGTGAAGCACTTTGTGACTCTCATGTCTGGGAAATGTGCTATATAAATAAAAATTACTTACTTACTTACTTACTTACTTACTTCCCTCTCCCCAGCCACTTGGAGCAGCTCCTCCGGGGGAATCCCAAGGCGTTGAATTTTTAAAAAGTTTTAAATGAAAGCAACATTTTCTTGTAAACTCTTATTATTGACACAATGGCTTGCCATACTTGTGTAAGGTGCCTAGTTTCAGGGAGTCGTTCCTTCGTGGTTTATGATCCGTTTCAAAGTGCAGGCAGATCCTAGATGTTATTAATGTTTTTCCTCTCACTTTTTGATGTAGGATGTAACTGGGACCCTGTGTACATAATCTCGTTTTCATCACATGTACCACATGCGGTGCAAATGACAATAAAGACTCTCTGACTCTGACTCTGACTCGTTTCAGATCGCCAGATATTTTCAGCTTAAAGTTTAAAGAAGCAGCTAACGGGCTAACAAACTGCTAGCATGGACTGATGGATACATTTTACTTCTTGAATAATTAGTATCATTTTGTCACACCACACCCCTGTGACTGTCGCACCCTGCCTGCCAATTAATGTGAGGCAGACAGGAACATACTAAAAAGTAAGCCTCAAGCAGTGGCTGTGCAGAAAAGTTAAGTCTGACAAAAAGCCTGGATGAGGAGGAGCAGACTGTTGGTCACAGATAGGAATCTCTCATTCTACAACATTTGATGAATTCATGAGAAGTTCACAGAAGCCTTCACACGATGAGGAAACTAAAAGCAGAATCCGTGGACAGTCGGCTTTGCGCACTGCATTCTGGGAATATTTGAAAGAAAACTACGTCCTGTGTGTGTGACAGAGAGACACTGGGTGGAAGAAGAGTCAGAGTCAGAGAGTCTTTATTGTCATTTGCACCGCATGTGGTACATGTGATGAAAACGAGATTATGTACACGGGGTCCCAGTTACATCCAACAACAAATGCAAGAGAAAAACAGTAATAACATCTAGAATTAACTAAGAGAAACATCAACTAGTAATACACTAAGCCCTAATGTAGTGGAAAAACATCATTATAAACAGCAGCACGAACATGAGTCTGTATGAGCAGATGGTCACAGATGAACACAGATGAACACAGCAACAAGAAAACAGATCAGCATCAGCATGATGTGATATTTTGCAGTGTTTATTCTTATTATTTATTTATTCATGAGTCTAACAGCCTCAGGGTAGAAGCTGTTCCTCAGTCTAGTGGTTCTACACTTGATGCTCCTCAACCTCCGTCCTGAGGGGAGTGGGGCAAAGAGTGAGTGTGCTGGGTGAGTGAGGTCTTTCATGATGCAGGTGGCTCTTTTCCTGCATCTGGAGGTGTAAATGTCTGTGATGGTGGGGAGACTGACTCCAACATCTTCTGTGCAGCCTTCACCACTCTCTGCAGAGCTTTCCTCTCTGCAACTGTGCAGCCTCCATGCCACACGTTGATGCTGGAGCACAGGATGCTCTCCACTGCACACCTGTAGAAGGAGGTGAGGACTGGGCTGCTCAGACCAGCTCGTCTCAGCCGTCTGAGGAAGTAGAGTCTCTGATGACCTTTCTTGATCAGGCTGGTGGTGTTGTTGCTCCAGCTGAGGTTATCATTCAAGTGTACACCCAAGTATTTGTAGCTGGAGACCACCTCCACCGCAGATCCACCTATGTTCAGTGGGGCGTGGGTGTGTTTGTTCCTTCTGAAGTCCACAATCATCTCCTTTGTCTTCTTCACATTCATGTGAAGATTATTCTCTTTGCACCAGCTCTCCAGGTGTTCCACCTCCTGTCTGTAGCTGGACTCATCATTGTTTGTGATGCATCCCACCACCGCTGTATCATCTGCAAACTTAACAATATGACAGCCTGGAAGTGTGGCTGTACAATCATATGTGAGCAGAGTGAACAGAAGGGGGCTCAGCACACATCCTTGAGGAGAGCCAGTGCTGAGGGTTATGGTGGAGGAGGAGAAGTTGTGGATCTTCACTGACTGTGGTCTGTCTGTTAAGAAGTCTAGTATCCAGTTACAAATAGAGGGGCTTAGTCCAAGTGTAGATAGTTTGTCTATCAGAGTTTGGGGGATCATGGTGTTGAAGCAGATGTGAAGTCCACAAAGAGCAGACGCACGTATGAGTCCTTCTGATCCAGGTGGGTGAGAGCAGTGTGGACCACGGAAGAGAAGACACACATACCAACAGTTTGAGGTTAAACTTGTGCACGGACCAAAATCACTGATGGGCCATGTGAGGATGATTTATTATTATCCTTGTGATAGCTCTTTAAATAAATGTGCCACACAGGAGAGGTGGATATTTTATTAATCCCAGGTTTTGGAGCAGTGTTGAAAATACAAGCATCCAGATGTTACATGACGCTCCGTCCCAGGTGCGCTCACCGAGAGCCTGAAAGAGCGTCTTTTTATAAATGTTGTCAGACAAAGGTAAGTCAGACGATGCTGCAGCCTCTTGCTTAAGCTTGAGTTTCATGAGGTGAAATGTCCATGCCCTGATCCAGACAAAAACAACTCTTTAACACACACACATGGTAACATTTGACTTCAGTATGTGAAAAACATCTGTGACTTTTCACATCTCCATCAGGCGACTTTCCGCTACCAAAAGTCAGGGCAGAGTTTTCAGTCGAGCTGCACGTTTGTGTAGAAGAAACATTTTTGAATAAAACCTGTGAAAAGATACAGGAGTTCCTCTTTGAAGAGAAAACTAACACTGGACAGTGACCCTCTTAATGAGAACAGTCAAACCTGTTCGACCCTAACCCTGCGACACATCAAGGTGAAGAAAACAGGTACGAGGAGGCGCAGGACTAAAGACGCACCACAAGGGGGCACCATCCTCACAAAACCCTGTTCTTGAAAGAATGATGAGTTTTTCTTAACATTTGAATACAAACTGTACTTTTGGTAGATAAGAGAAAAACATGTGAGCTGAAGAAAATAGTTATAAATCTTGTTTAGCCACTGTTACAAACGATTAAACTGATTATTGTCATGTTACAGCTCGAACAGGACGATGGTGTGTTTTGTGCATTAGAAACCCGACCATCGTCAGCGTAGTGATGACGTTTCAGAAGGATGACGAGTTCTTTCTTCTTGCTGATTTCACAGGCCATGTCCATCAACTCTTCCTCCTCTCTCAGTGACCTCACTCCTCCCTTTTTTCCCTCCAACTCCTCCCCCTCTCCTTTCTACATGAACTGCCAGCACGTGGTGCCCAAGAATGTGATCTTCAGCACCTACGCCGCCATCAATGCGTGCCTCTTCCCGCTCTACAGCCTCGTGCTCCTCATGGGTTTCCAGCGGTGGAGGCATCACCGCTGTGCGGGGACCACGATGAGCCACTCCGACTTCTTCACCTTCAACATGATGGTTCCAGAGATCATTTGCGTTGTTGGCGCCATAGTCTTAATTTTGGGCTCCAACTCAAACAACCAGCCGGCCCTTCTTTTGGGCTTGTATTTATACTGTATCATTTTCCCTGCACAGACTCTGTTTCACCTCCTCACCTGTGTGGACCGCTACCTGGCGGTCATTCACCCCATCGCCTACATGAACAGAAGAGAAAAACACGGCGTTCGGAACATGAGCACCGTGTGTGTTTGGCTGATGTGCGTTTTATGGTTGGGAGTGATGAAGTGGTATTTACCGAATTTTCCCGCCATCCCTTTCTTCTCATTTTTAACCGTGTGCGTATTCATTATATTTTTCTGTTGTCTGTCTGTTCTCCGGGCTCTGACGCGTCCAGGACCGGGTCAGGTGGCCGACCCCAGGGGACAGGTGGACGAGTCGAAGCGGAGGGCTTTTTACATGATCTTGGCCATAACAGTGACGCTTCAGCTGAGGGTTGTCGGGCTCCTGGTCAACTTTGGTTTAAAGAACAGTATCGCGATAGATCTGGACAGGTTCTGCTTGCTGCTGGGTTCAGCCATCTTCCTGCTCGTGCCCAGCAGTTTGGTTCTGCCGCTGCTGTTTCTGCACAGAGACAGAAAACTGTTGTGTTGCAGAAAGAACGCAGAGTCAGAATAAAACATCCACAAGATGGTTTTCAACCGCGCCACTGTTCGCTTGCACGTTTGAACCATGGGGGGGTCAGGACGGACTGTAAATCCACCCGCTTCGGATGTTATCAACCATAAAATGGCCCTTATCATTTATTATCATCCCCATACGTGGCAGTCAGATTGCCCCTCCTGTACCTCCTAGAAGGTTTAAAGGTACGTTGTCACCGTTACAAGCAATGACAGCAGGCTCCGTCTTTAGCTACGTGGTTAGGTTTAGAGTAAAGCCTCTGGCGTTAGGTTTAGGGTCTTGGTTAGGTTTAGGGTCTTGGTTAGGTTTAGGGTCTTGGTTAGGTTTAGGGTTGGTCCTCTGGGTCAGGTTTAAGGATAGGTTGAGGAAAACGGTTACATAAGCTGAAAAAACAAAAACGCTACACTTCCGGGTTTATGGAAACACGCTGCCTACTCACAGCGATTATAACGCTGATAACGTTCTTTCAAACATGCTAGGAGGTAGATTGGACCGTTTCGCCGCTATATATGGGGATGAAAACAGATGATAATGCCCATTGTATGGACTGACAACTTCCGAACCCGCTGGTAAATCTGTCTTAATTAACCTTTGACCTTTCCGTGAACAAAGAGCTACAACAGATGCTTCTCTCATCACTAATGTCTTTCTACCTTGGCGTTGGGTTTGTACATCCAACCATCATCCAACCATCCACCCATTCATCCATCATCCAACCATCAGCCAATGTTTTGATGGTACTTTTTATTCTGTTTTATATTATGGCTGTATGAATGTGCTGGCTGTCTCACCACCTCTACCTGTTGTAGATGAATTGCCCCTTGGGGACCTAATAAAGTGAACTTGAACTTGAACCATCCATCCATTCACCAATCATCCAACCATCCATCAGCCATCCATCAAACAACAAGCCTCCATCATCTAACTATCATTCGATCAGCATCCATCCATCAGCCAACCATCCATTCATTCATCCATCATCCAACCAACCAACCAGTTGAGAGGCATGGTCTGCAGTGATGGCTGGTCAATAGGGGGCGCTAGGGCATCGACCACCACTCAAAACCACTCCCCATGTTGAAGACTTAAAAAATTAAATAAAAATGAAACTATAAAATAAAAATATTTTGAAATATATGTATATAATTTGATGGTTGTGTAAGATCAATATATTTTAGTTAATGATGAGTAAAGTTGTTTCTTTCAAAAACATTGTCTCTTATCGCACGGTACAGATGACACTTCCAGTCCTGGAACAATTTATTTATTTATTTATTTATTTATTTATTTTTATATTTATTTATTTTATATTTATTTATTTATTTATTTTTATATTTATTTATTTTTATATTTATTTATTTGTTTATTTTATATTTATTTATTTATTTATTTTTATATTTATTTATTTATTTATTTATTTGTTTATTTATTTGTTTATTTATTTATTTTTATATATTTTTGTGTGTCCCGGAACAGATTTAGCTGTGACTCTCACAACCAGGCTAGCTGCTGCAGGTTAGCTTTAAGCCACTGAAAGCCCTTTATCTAATGCCTATTTACCATTTCTGACTGACGTGCCTCTCAACTTTTCTCTGTTTGTGAACAAACCTTCAGCTGACTAAAAGTGGGAACTGGTGAGTTTGTTTGTTTGTTTCTGGAGCTAGCATGCTAACAGTAGCCTCCAGGTTATTGTATTGGGCTCTGTAATTGCTACATTTATTTGAATGTGCTTATAGAAACAATAATGATCAAATAATACTTTTCTATATTAAATGTCACTGATGGTGTTGTTCTAGTACTTCTGAACACCTGTATTTGTATTGACCTGTATAATGAAAATAAACCTCTTGCAATAAGTAACTAGCTCTTAGTGTCAGCACTGAAGCATTTAAATTGAAGGTACGTTGATGGTGAAATGCTATATTGTGTGCTAAGTTTTGATTAATATTGATCAAAAGTTATTTGAAAAAATCTATCATCAACTCTTTCACAAACTTAAGTGGTGATCCTGGTACATTTTCTTCTACAAACTCTGGTAACTCCCTATTTGATCCAAAATGTCTGCACTCGATGGTCAGCAAGGTAATCTACAACATCTACGTCATGGTCAACGTCCTCTTCTTTGACCCGCTCTACATCTTCGTCCTCTACGTGGACTTCAAACAATGTTGTCACTCAGCACCTACAGAGATGTTGATGAGCCACTTTGACTTCTTCACCTTCAACATGGTTATTGTGGAGATTTTAGCTGTTTTGGGATCAAGTGCATTCACTTTGGCTGATTTTATGAAAAATGGCACAGCACTTGTTTTGAGGTTAAAGACAGTCTCCTTTATCATATCTGGTGTTTGTTGCACGTCCGGACCTGTGTGGACCGTTACTTGGCTGTTGTTCATCCCATCTCCTACATGCGCCTGAAAGAGTCCTTTGGCATCAGAATTAGAAACATTACTACAGTGTGTGCTTCAGATGGATTAGACAAAGATTCATATGAATATTATTACGATTTGTGTGTGCGCATGGATGGATGTATGCTTTGTACCACTGCAAACCACATTTACCCTTGGGTATAAATAAAGTAACCTGAACCTGAACCTTACTTCTTACCAATGAATGGCTCTTGTGGGTATGTGCACTTGTGTTGCACTGTTCTTTTGTGTGTCTGTCATCCACTCCCACTGGTGAACTTTTATTTACAAGGCACTGCTGTGACTCCTGCCGGACGATGTTTGTGCTGCACTTTAACTGACTCTTCCACTTTTAGCTGCTTCTTTCTGTCTCTTCAGAATGAACTGGGTCAGAAGGTTTTCGTTCACGCTTCTCCTTCTTCTGGGAACTCGCTAACAGAAACTCTGAGATTGACTCAACTCTTCTCATTCAGGGATTTTACATCCAACTCAAAAGTTATTGAGGCCACTTCAACGACATGTTTTAATCACTACCTTGTTTTACAGCAGCTGTTTTTTTTTTTTACAGCTTGACATATTTTTTTAACTGCGTAATTTATTTGTGTTGTATTTGTTGCTGCCTCTAGGCCAGGACTCCCTTGAAAAACATTTTTAATCTCACTGTTTTTATCCTGATAAAATAAAGTTTAAATAAAAAAGTGTGTTTATTTAGTAATAATGTTTAACATAATTTTTACTTAGAAACTTCAATATTAATGCCAACATGATTATGAATATATTTTTAAGGTTTTTGCAGTTATACAATGCAATATTACATAAGTTGTGGCATGTTGTTTATGTACCTGCGTGTAACATTGTCTAAAATTGACAGGCTTTGCTCCTGTCATGTTTTCTGTTGGCTCCTTCTCATCCCTGCACCTCCTCCCCTGTCAGATGTCCCACAGGTGTTCAGTGTTTAGTTAATTACTTTGGTCTGTATTTAGGTGTGGATTCAGGTCTTTGCATTTGTCGGGTCATAGTCATTTTCTCCTTATGTCTGGTGGAGCCATGAAACACTTCCTCATCATTTTGTAAGTAGTTGCTGCCCTGTCAGCCTTTTGTTTTCATTATTAAAGTGTTTATTATTTTACACTCTCCGTCTCCGAGTCCTGTTCTGCCTGCACTCTGGGTTTGCTTGCTCACCGGAACCGAAGCGTGATATTATGACCCGACCAAATCGACGCAAGCCCCGCAGGCGGAACAGCGGACCCGCTCAGCGGCTGCCGGACGTGGCCCCAGGTCAGGACGTGCCGGGAGTGATCCGCATGTTAGGATTCCGGACAGAAACCTTCAGAAGGGATCACAGCCCAGAGATCCTCTCATCCCCGCTTCTGGTCGAGGAGGAAGAACGGAGGAAGCTCGGAGGCGGCCGCGCAGCTTTTCGGCCGTCTCCCTCCCCCGCCCCAACACTCGGTTCTGTGGTCCGACTCGGACGAGGACTCGGACGAGGACATGGAACCAGATGGGTTCTGGGCAGATCCGGTACTGGCTCTCAGTCCACGTCACCACGGGACTGAACGAGTGGACATTTCCGGGTTCCAGTCCCGCCCACCGTCAAACTCTCCTCAGCTGTCAGAAAAGCCGGGGAAGTCTTCAAAGGGGAGGGCGTGTGTCAACCCATGCGCTCCTGTTGCTGGGTGCGTGGACGTCACGCGCTCCTGCACACCTGCCGTGAGGGGACAGGACGTCCGCGGCTCCAGTGATCTGTGGGACAGATTCGTTGCAGCAGAGGAAATAATTTCCTCATACTCGGGAGCTGACAACGAGGACTCGCCGGAGGCATGGCAGCTGTTCGAGCGGGCGTGGAGGGAGCGTTGTGTGATACGTTCACTGCTGCTCGCTCGCATACAGCCAGGTCCACTTCCCAACACACCACCTGCTGATCACAGTTTCCCATCTTCATCAAATTCTCCTCTGAGCCCTCCAGAAGCTGAACGTCTGAGTTTAACAGCAGCTGAACGTCTGAGCATCTCACCCACAGCAGCGGAACGTCTGAGCATGTCAACTGTCAGCTCAGCAGCCACAACAGTTTCGCCTGTTAGCTTAGCAACAGCAGCAGTTTCAGCTGTCAGTTCAGCAGCAGTTTCGCCTTTGAGCTCAGTAACAGCAGCAGTTTCAGCTGTCAGTTCAGCATCAGCTGCACTAGGTCCGGCTCTGGCCCCAGCAGCTCCAAGGCTGGTCACAGTTTCAGCACCTAGGCTGGTGCCTCCTGTGCCTGCTCCCAGACTGGTTCCTGTACCAGCAACAAGACTGGCCCCTCCGGTGCCAGCAACAAAGCTGGCTCCTACACCAGCACCAAGGTTGGGTCTTGCACCAGTTCCTGACCCACCCGGTCCATCAGAAGCAGTGTCTCTCTATCTCTTTGTTTCCACAGACACTGGTCCAGAGGTGGTCCTGGGTCCTAAGGTCCTCACTCATCCATCTGGAGGCCTCACTCCATCGGAGGTCCTCGTCACATCGGGGGTCTTCGTTCCGGAACACCTCACTGCTCCTTCTGGGGTCCTCACTTCATCGGAGGTCCCCACCGAAGTGGTCCTCGCTTCGTCGGAGGTCCTCGCTTCACCGGGGGTCTCCACTCCTCTGGAGGTCTTCACCAAGGTGGTCCTCATTCCATCTGAGGTCCTCGCTCCTCCATCAGTGGCTCTCATCCAACCGGAGGTCCTCGTCTCGTCGGGGGTCTTCGTCTCTGAGGGTCCCAACGACGTCTCTGAGGGTCCCAACGACGTCTCTGAGGGTCCCAACGACGTCTCTGAGGGTCCCAACGACGTCTCTGAGGGTCCCAACGACTGACGTCTCAACGCCTCACGACGTCTCAACGCCTCACGACGTCTCAACGCCTCACGACGTCTCAACGCCTCACGACGTCTCAACGCCTCACGACGTCTCAACGCCTCACGACGTCTCAACGCCTCACGACGTCTCAACGCCTCACGACGTCTCAACGCCTCACGACGTCTCAACGCCTCACGACGTCTCAACGCCTCACGACGTCTCAACGCCTCACGACGTCTCAACGCCTCACGTCTCGGCGCCCAACATCGACTTCTTGGCGCCACGACGTCTCGGCGCCCAACATCGACTTCTCGGCGCCCAACGACGTCTCATCGCCCGTCTTGTCGCCTGACGATGTCACATCGAAGGTCTTTGTTTCGTCGGGGGTCTTCGCTTCTCCAGAGGTCCTCGTCTCGTCGAAGGTCTTC
>JBBPBX010058037.1:0-22233 GCA_038048925.1 Garcialebias charrua
GCTTTCAAATACAAGTACCTGTACAATACTCTCATTGTAATGAGAAATTTAAGTTGGCTAAATAAATCTCCATTGCACAAATGAAATCTTTCAAGTTTTATTTAAAAATGTCCACAATTCTTAAATCAAATCCAACAAAAGAAGCTGAATAATAAATTTGTGACCCATCACATCAAATGGGTTTATTTTTCAAAGTGGTTTGCGTAAATTTAGATAGTAAATAAGATGAATGAATAACTTATCAAATGGTTTAAATTAAATATCTGAAATAAAATCTTCACACCAAATATCAAACCTACGAGGAAGAAATGGGGAGGGGGTGTTACGGCCCATCCAAAGCAGGTAGCAAGCATGCAGAGAGGAGCAAACATGCAGGGGATCCGCAGGCTGAGAGGAAGAAAAAGTTCTTCTTTAAAGGGTCAGTGTCAGGCACCGTGGCAGAGTCAGAAGATGAGCTGGTGAGAGGGAGACCACACACACGCCCAGACAGTCCAGGAGGTGAGCCGCCGAGCAGGACAGAGGATGACTGGTACACTAGATCAGAGATAGGATATTCGGGCGCACAGGCATACCCCCCACTTAGAGAGGGGCAAGATGAGACGAAGCAGTTAAGTGAAAGGCTATATAAGGCAACTCAGCTGCCGTTGATGACTACAAGGGGTCCATTAGGTCAGGTGACCAGGTATAAGCCTTATAACATACGCGATGTGGATTCTCTCGTTTCGAAACTGCCGGATTTGATAGATGGCGCGGCAAGATGGTTGGATCGATTTAATTCTCTGACTGTAGGGGTCAAGTTGTCAGTGGGAAATAAAATCTTCACACCAAATATCAAACCATTTTCCTGATTATTAAGACAATACGATGAATTTGTCAGGATGATCTAAGTAAGAAAATGTATTTCTAAAAGTCAGTAATATATATGTTTGCTTGTAGGTCATTTTGACCAAATTTGACTTTAACCCCTGTTTGATGATGTGATGGGTCACATATTCAGTATGAAGTTCTAGCTAACCCTCTTTCAAAAACAAGGGGCGAGTAATCTGGTGATCCGACATAAATACATTCAGATAATCCTCCTTTTTAAAACATGGAGCGAGAAATCTGGTGATCTAACATGTGTTCACATATAAAAAACTTCCGTGTTGTTTCAGAAACAGTTCTCAACCATCATTAGCAAAGCACATCCATCATAAACATTTCTCAACCATCAGGAGCAATTGGTATCCATCATAAACAGTTTTCAACTATCATTATCAAATCAACTATCATTATCAAATCACATCATCAGGAGCAATTGACATCCATCAGAAACATGTTGTAACCATCATGTATGAAAAACCAATGCCTGATGCCTCATCCTCACCTAAAGCATATCGCGCTTCCAAAAATCTCCAAACGCACTGTACTGGCTGCTTGTCAACAGATGACTGTCCTCATCTAACGCGTCTGCAGTGGGAGGAGGAGCGTGTTGGTCCTCTTCCGGTGGTGGTGTTTGTTTATTTCCGGTCTCAGAAAAATGGCGGACGCAATACGAAGAATTGCCTTGTTGTACTTAATCTACAAAGCAGCAACACGCAGACGCCGTGCACAACGACGATTCTGGATTCACCCCACATTAGAGAGGCGTCATGAATTCGGTGAATTTCACCATCTGATCCAGGAGCTGCGCGCAGACGAGGAGCGCTTTCAGCGGTACTTCCGTGTCACCCGCGCCCAGTTTGACGACCTGCTGTAAGTTTCTCCTCCATGTTTACCTGTTTACATGTTGCGTGATCACATGGCAGAGTCTCTCCTGATTGGTCCTGATTGTTTGCTGCTGAGCAGCGAGCTATGGAAGCACGGCATTCCGTGCTTCCACAGTCGCTGCTCGGATGCGACGCGGGAGTAGGAAACAGCTGCTGCTCACTTTCGCGCTGCTTGTATGCTGTAGATGCGCCGCGACACGACCCGCTGCTCCAAGATGCGCGTCCCTCATAGACTTTCAATGTAAAGTGGCTGTTTCGGCTGCGTGAGATGCGTGCGGTGGGGATCCAGCATGAGTGTACAGTCCAGGAACTTTAAAAAGCTAGAAGCAGCACAAAAAAAGCATAGAAAATTCCCTTACTTTGATTAAAGTTGAGGTAGACAGGCTTATTAGGTGGTTCTCATGTTCAAACATGGATCAGATGGAACTGCTTAGCCATTGAGCAATGATTCAACCATGAATGATGGGTACATGGGAGTCCAGATGTGAGTTCAGGTCAGGTGTATGGTCTTGATTAGAGCAGGTCTGTCCACCAGGTCAGGTGTGTTTTCCTGTTTTGGCAGCAGTCATTGATGTGGATACATGACAGGGTTAGGCACAAGGTGTTGATGTACAGGTGAGGGATGGAGAGGAGCTGCAGGAGGTAGTAGGATGGTGAGCAGAGAGCAGAGGACACAGGTCTGCCCATCAGGTCAGGCGCAGCATGTGTGGTCTGTTGAAAG
The DNA here is from genome assembly GCA_038048925.1 of Garcialebias charrua. Taxonomy (NCBI): domain Eukaryota; kingdom Metazoa; phylum Chordata; class Actinopteri; order Cyprinodontiformes; family Rivulidae; genus Garcialebias; species Garcialebias charrua. Next base: position 2,470 of record JBBPBX010058037.1, read on the forward strand.
AGACATAAACATGAACATGTGAAATTAAAGCAAGGTCATGACCTGCAATAAAAACAGAAAACACACACAGAAAACAAGTTCAACTCACTGTTAGGCACAAGGTGTTGACATACAGGTGATGATGGAGAGGAGCTGTAGGAGGATGGTGAGGAGAGAGCAGAGGACACAGGTCTACCCATGAGGTCAGGTGTAACAGGTGTTGTCTGTTGAAAGAGACACAAACATGAACATGTGAAATTAAAGCAAGGTCATGATCTGCAATAAAAACAGAAAACACAGACAGAAAACAAGTTCAACTCACTGTTAGGCACAAGGTGCTGATGTACAGGTGATGATGGAGAGGAGCTGCAGGAGGATGGTGAGGAGAGAGCAGAGGACACAGGTCTGCCCATGACGTCAGGTGCAACAGGTTTTGTCTGTTAAAGAGACACAAACATGAACATGTGAAATTAAAGCAGGGTCATGACTAGGGCTGGGCGATATATCGATATTTTTAAAATATCTATATTTTTTCTAAAGAGATATAAGACAAAACTATATCGTTTATATCGAGAATCCTCCGTCTGTCTGTTTTCTTCCACTCGCCCCTCTCCTTCTCCTTCACTGAGCAGCACAGACCCAGCCCCTCCTTCCTGCAGGTTGCAGGAGGGCGGAGCCGCGGAGACTTTCAGTGGAGGGCGGAGCCGCGGAGACTTTCAGCACAACAAGAAGTAAACACGGCAGATATGAAGAGCCGCGACGCAGCTGCTGAGGGGGAAAAACAATGTTTTTCCTGAGCTAGTTTGGATTTAAATTGTCAGATGAGGGCAGAAAAAATATTTTTGTAGACGATGCTGAAAATAATCCCGACGAAGGCTCGGATCTACGAATCTTTTTCACCATTTAAACAGCGGAGTGGAGCGTGAAACGGCAGAACCAAGTTTTTTTTACAGCCTCCTGCTTCATTAAACAAACCACGGGTCTAAGCTCATTTAGTCGTGCGCGCACTGCAGCGCTTTCATGAGAGGAGCAGAAGGATGTGGAGACATTAATAAATCAGCAGCTCATCACATCACCAAAGATACGGTCCTTAGCGGCTAACAAGATGGCTAACGCTTTAGCCGCCTTCTTCCATAGCTGAGACTGACCGTGTCTTTAGCGATATATGATAAACTGCTGATTTAATAATGTCTCCGTCTCTGTTCACGTTTCTGAGTGGAGGCTGTTGTGTTTTTACACAACGATTCAATGCGACACTTTGTAGAGCAACTTGGAGAACGTCTTTGTGAACCCGGAAACAACCCCCTGACCCTTTCACAATAAAACCGAATACAGTACAGTATATCAAATATATTGTACCACAGGCTCCCATTTACTGCAGTTCACAAACACTGACTAAAGTGAAAGCACCTTTCTATCTTATCAAGACACTCAAAGCTCTTTAAAACACAATCTGTGTCCTCATTTACCCATTCATACAGCAATCTACTAGAACTGTACAAAGAATAATCAGTACTTTTATCACATTCATACACTGATGGGACACATATCAGAGGCAATGACACAGCTGCCCTCAGCTAAAGAGGACTATTATTTAATAGGTGTAAATAAATGTCTAAAAAATAAAGTTATGTATGAAATAGTTCATTTTTTAGGCATTTATTTTGTAGAGTTACAGCTGTTTGTTAATAAATGTTGCTGTGTGACAACTGGGACAAAGCTTTGACTCAGAAATACATTTTTGTTATTCTTTTTTGGAAAGAAAATTATATCGAGATATATATCGTATATCGCGATATATCACAACAATATCGAGATATGAATTTTTGTCCATATCGCCCAGCCCTAGTCATGACCTGCAATAAAAACAGAAAACACAGACAGAAAACAAGTTCAACTCACTGTTAGGCACAAGGTGTTGACGCACAGGTGATGATGGAGAGGAGCTGCAGGAGGATGGTGAGGAGAGAGCAGAGGACACAGGTCTGCCCATGAGTCAGGTGCAACAGGTTTTGTCTGTTGAAAGAAACACAAACATGAACATGTGAAATTAAAGCAGGGTCATGACCTGCAATAAAAACAGAAAACACCGACAGAAAACAAGTTCAACTCACTGTTAGGCACAATGTGTTAACGCACAGGTGATGATGGAGAGGAGCTGCAGGAGGATGGTGAGGAGAGAGCAGAGGACACAGGTCTGCCCATGACGTCAGGTGCAGCAGGTGTTGTCTGTTGAAAGAGACACAAACATGAACATGTGAAGTTAAAGCAGGGTCATGACCTGCAATAAAAACAGAAAACACAGACCGTAGTGCTGGACGATAATTCAATAACGATAAATATCGCGATATACTTTTATTCAATAACGATGATATGAAGTTTAAGCATATTTTCGATATTTCGATAGGATTTTACAACTTTTCACTGACGTTTTTCTCTTTCTGTTCGGGTTGAAGCGGCTGCTTCAACAACGCGCCCGGACAGAAAAGGCTGTGACACAAAACGTGCGTGGTGACGTCGTTGTTACGCAGCGCTCACTCCAGCAGCAGACGTTAGCGGTAGCAGGCTAAAAGCTAAGCTAGTCTCCAAAGCGTGTTGTTTTCGCTTCAAAACGAGTGCTCATGACCGTCAGAATGTGACTGAACAAAGTTTCACAAGCGAAGAGAAAGCAGACGACATCACTGATGAGAGGAAAGACTAATTCGTCGGTGTGGACGTAGTTCGGTTTTGTTAAACTGCAGGCTTCTTCTGCAGCGAGTCCTACTCGGTTTCTTTATTTTTCAAAACGTGACGGAGAGTCGTTCTAACTAGCGGTGGAAACATCTACTTGTTTAATCTGAAGAGTTTCCACTCGATAGAATATGATGAGAGTCAGAAGATGAAGAATAAAGTTTGAGCCAACGTTTCCCTGAAACTACGACGTAAACAAACAGCCCCAGCGCGACATGTTTTTTTTAATTGAAAATAAAACAGATTCATCAGAATAAAAAGAAAGAAAAACACTGAATGAAAAGGTGCAGAAAGACGAAAATAGTGTTATAATATCTGCCCCTTGTTTAAAAAATACAAAATAACTACAAACAACAACCTTCACTTCACCTGCACCACACCTTCCCAACAACTTTGATTTAATCATCTTTTAAAACATCCATCCATCCATCCATCTTCTTCCGCTTATCCGGGGTCGGGTCGCGGGGGTAGCAGCCTAAGTAGGGAGGCCCAGACTTCCCTCTCCCCAGCCACTTGGAGCAGTTCCTCCGGGGGAATCCCAAGGCGTTCCCAGGCCAGCCGAGAAACATAGTCCCTCCAGCGCGTCCTGGGTCTTCCTCTGGGTCTCCTCCCGGTGGGACGTGCCCGGAACACCTCACCAGGGAGGCGTCCAGGAGGCATCCTAACCAGATGCCCGAGCCACCTCAACTGGCTCCTCTCGATGTGGAGAAGCAGCGGCTCTACTCCGAGTCCCTCCCGGATGACTGAGCTTCTCACCCTATCTCTAAGGGAGAGTCCAGCCACCCTGCGGAGAAAACTCATTTCAGCCGCTTGTATCCGAGATCTTGTTCTTTCGGTCATAACCCAAAGCTCATGACCATAGATGAGGGTGGGAACGTAGATCGATCGGTAAATTGAGAGCTTTGCCTTTTGACTCAGCTCTCTCTTCACCACGACAGACCGGTACAGCGCCCGCTTCACTGCGGACGCTGCACCTATCCGCCTATCGATCTCACGCTCCAGTTTTCCCTCATTCGTGAACAAGATCCCGAGATACTTAAACTCCTCCACTTGGGGCAGGACCTCCTCCCCGACCCGGAGAGGGCATGCTACCCTTTTCCGGCTCAAGACCATGGCCTCGGATTTGGAGGAACTGATCCTCATCCCGGCCGCATCACACTCGGCTGCAAACCGCTCCAGTGAAAGTTGTAAATCACGAACTGATGAAGCCAGTAGGACCACATCATCTGCAAAAAACAGAGAAGCGATTCTAAGGTCACCAAAACGGATCCTCTCAACACCTTGGCTGCGCCTAGAAATTCTGTCCATAAAAGTTATGAACAGAATCGGTGACAAAGGGCAACCTTGGCGGAGTCCAACTCTCACCGGAAACGAGCCTGACTTACTGCCGGCAATGCGGACCAAGCTCTGACACCGGTCGTACAGGGACCTAACAGCCCTTATCAAAGGGCCTGGTACCCCATACTCCCGGAGTACCCCCCACAGAACCCCCCGAGGGACGCGGTCGAATGCCTTCTCCAAGTCCACAAAACACATGTAAACTGGTTGGGCAAACTCCCACGCACCCTCCAGGACCCTGCTGAGGGTGTAGAGCTGGTCCAGTGTTTCTTTTAAAACATATAAATAGTTTTATGTTTATGATGATATCAAGTCAACACAATCCTGTTTCCTGATTTACAACTCAGCTCCTTCACACTAGTTCTAAATGAAGATTTTACAAACATTTACATTCCCTTCAGGGTTTAATAACTTTTTAAACAAAATGTAATTGAATATTTGGGGGTAATATTTTTTTTAGTTTTATACATGACTTGTAAAATACTATGTTCAACCAAATCATAACATTTTAATAATTTCAATTGATGAAATAATATATTTGTTGGGTGACCATAGCACTTCCTAATAATAATTCTTACAGCTCTTTTTAGTAAAATAAAAATAGGATTTGTAAAAGTTTTGCATGCTTTTCCCCAAACTTCAATACAACAGATTAAATATGGAACAATCATTACATTATACAATATATTCAAAACTTTGTCATTCAAAAACTATTTTACTTTATACAATAATGTAATTGATTTTGTTATTTTTATTCTTAAGTAATTTCCATGAGATTTCCATGTCAGCTTCTCATCAATAACGACACCCAAAAGTTTTATTTAATTAACTATGAATTTCAATGCTGTAAATTTTAAAGTTCTTGTTTAAAGTTAAAACTATTAATATTGACACAGTTGAGAATTTTATGCCAAGAAAGTTCATGCTCAATAATCCAGGTACCAAATCCAATAATTCTCAGTTGGGTCATCTGGAAACTGGATGGAGGGTGAAACGTTTCTATAAAAAAACTGTCCATGACCCGACAGAATTATTGGGTTGAGAATTTTATGTTTATTTGATGGTGATTTCCATCTTTTTGGAGGCTAAATACAAATACAAGGTGAACATCAATTTATTTGTATAGTTTATAGGTTTTTTTAGGCTTTTATATTGTTTATATCGATATCGAATTATATCGATATCGACCAAAATTAAGAACTATATCGTGATGAAAATTTTGGCAATATCGTCCAGCCCTAACAGACAGAAAACAAGTTCAACTCATTGTGGCTGGACTACGAGAAACCACATGAAAAAAGACTGTATCCTCCAGAGGATCAGGTATGATTTAAGAGACAGCTTTTAGTGTTATGATTTTACGTAGTCAGTGATTAAATGATACTAATATTTTCGTTCATATCTGGCAAATAAACACACGCACCTATATATGTATGCTGTGTGCGTTTATTTATATATACATGTATATAATATAGGTGTGTGTGTGTTTATTTATATATATATATATATATATATATATATATATATATATATATATATATATATATATATATATATATATATATATATATATATATATATATATAGGGAGTGGTGGCGCAGAGGTTAAGAAGGTGCGCTTGTGATCGGAAGGTCGCCGGTTCAAGCCCCGGTACCGACAACATCAAAGATGTGGGTGGGATAAGTGAAGCGGTCACACTTGTCTCCACCCTCATCTGCCCCACTCTGGGCCCTTGAGCAAGGCCCTTAACCCACACCATCTGCTCCCCCGGGAACCCTAGATATCAGCTCTCTGCTCCACACAGAGGGCTGTGGTTGCTCGGTGGTCTGTGGTTGCGTCAGGAAGGGCATCCGGCGTAAAAACTGCCAAATCTTCGTGCAACCAATTCGCTGTGGCGACCCCTAACGCAGGGAAAAAAGCCGAAGGAAGAAAAAAAAAATATATATATATATATAATATAGGTGTGTGTGTGCGTTTATTTACATATATATAATCTAGGTGTGTGTGTGTGTGTTCATAAATGAACCCTAATGTTTGTATACTGTACTCTTACTTTCAGATGGGCTTGACGGGAGTGTGGAGCTGTAAACACCACCACAGTTACATGCAGCATGACTGTTGGAATGTGGATTGACATAATGTCAGAACAAACCAAGGACCTTATTCTATGGTTGCCCCGTGAAACAATTAAAGCAACATGTTTTGCAGAAAGCTAAAAACTTGGGACTCCAGAAGTGAATCATACATGCAAATAACACTGTGAAATATTTATTGGCTGTTTCTCCCTCTGGAATAATCATGTTTATTTCAGATGCTTATGGTGGTAAATGCAGTGACAGGTTTATAACACAGAACTCTGGGTTTCTGGACTATCTGCGTGCTGGAGATCAGGTGATGGGTGATTGTGGTTTCACAGTGAGGGACCTGCTGCAAGAGCTATGGTGTCAATTTAATCATTCCAGCATTCACACGCAAAGGATGCCAGCTTATTTCAAGTGAGACATTAAATGTAAAAAAAAATTCTCAAACATGTACAGTACTGGTGTACTTGCTGTAAACGTAACACAACTCTTAACATGTTTTTTTAAAGGATGCAATGTTAACTATATTACTGTACATTAGAAAAGTATTTGCTAAAATGATTCATTTATTATGTACAATAGTTGCAAGGTTAGTTTTTTGTGTGCACTATATCAGTTAATTTTGGATTAAACTACTGTTTCTATCTAAATGTCACTGTTTTCATTATCAGGTTTTTACAAGACCTGTCTATTTCATTATTTGTTTTCGTTTACTGTATTTTATTAAAAGTTCTCAAGGTGCTTCATTTGTGAATCAGTGAAGTCTTTGTCAAAAGAAATGTCAAGCTCCAGGTGCTCAGTTGGTGTCCAGATAAACATCTTGCAGCTCAAAAGTCCAAGACAACATCATTGTTAGCTGGACCTGGAGATGTGGATTTTTAATGCTTAGACTGGACTCTGTGTTTGCCTTAAGGTAAATAAGATTGTGTCCCACCTCTCTTAACATAACAGGACCAACCTTTTTAATGTGAAGATACTGATAAGCTTCAGAGCTTTTCAGATTGCTCATCGCTTCACCATCTGAAGCAACTGTCAACAAAGTAGCTAAGTATGCTAGTAGCTAAACATGCTAGTGTACGTTATTTTCGGACACTTCTTCAAGTCGTCCACCCACCCCTCAATAGCTGTAGGTAGCGGTAAAACTATTTCTCCACATTTGAGTTGTGATCGTTTGTGTTCCCACATATTTTATGACCTAAAACCTCTGACGAAAACCGGTTAGTGCGTTGCTAGCGTGTAAAAAAAGTGCCGGTTCTGACTTTCGGCGGAAGTTGTTCACATAATTTGCGCAAGGCATCATGGGGGCTAGGAATAAGGTGGATATGGCTTATTTAAACGCTAGAATAACCTAACCTGCAGTGTTTTACTTGCCTCAAATTATCTGCCTCAGCAGTACACACACCCGTTTTAGCTCGTTGTTAGCTTAGCTTTTAGCAACAGCAGGTTTTGTTCATTCAAGTGAACAGAGCTAAAACAGCTAGCAAATAAAGAAAACAGAACCGATTACCTTCAACTTCCAACTGAATGTCCAGTCGTCGTCCAGAGTCAGACCAGTCGACGTCTAATAAAAAGCAAGTTTTACGAGCGCTGAGTCTGAGACAACAAGAGCTTCTTGTCCAACAGATGAAAAGGAAATAACTACATTGGGCAGCACAGTGGCACAACTGGTAGAGCTGCTGCCTCTCAGCGAGCAGGTCCTCGGTTCAAATCCCGGTCCGGGGGCCTTTCTGGGTGGAGTTTGCATGTTCTCTCCGTGCATGCGTGGGTTTTCTCCGGGTGCTCCGGTTTCCTCCCACAGTCCAAAAACATGCATGTTAGGCTGATTGGTAACTCTAAATTGACCCTGGGTGTGAGTGAGACAGGTCCCTCTTGTAAATGAGTCCCCGTGACTCAACGAGGTTAGCCTGTATAAATAAAGGTTGAATGAATGAAAAATTTGAACAAAGCGCGCGAAGCAAGAGGCGTTGATTGGTTGGATATGATCACATGCTACTTCCCCCGATAAACAATAGTGGCGTTGATTGGTTAGGACAAAGTTCACATGCAACCTGACAAGCAAGAGTGGCGTTGATTGGGACGTACATGATCACGTTCTACCCCCAATCCAATCATAACGCATGAAGACCACAAACAGAAAAATGGCAGAAATCAAACAACTTCACGTTTCACGCCTGGAGTAACGCAGAATAAAAATGATTAATCCATCCATCCATTTTCGCCCGCTTATCCGGGGTCGGGTCGTGGGGGTAGCAGCCTAAGTAGGGAGGCCCAGACTTCCCTCTCCCCAGCCACATTGAGCAGCTCCTCTGGGGGAATCCCAAGGCGTTCCCAGGCCAGCCGAGAAACATAGTCCCTCCAGCGTGTCCTGGGTCTTCCTCTGGGCCTCCTCCCGGTGGGACATGCCCGGAACACCTCCCCAGGGAGGCGTCCAGGAGGCATCCTAACCAGATGCCCGAGCCACCTCAACTGGCTCCTCTCGATGTGGAGAAGCAGCGGCTCTACTCCGAGTCCCTCCCGGATGACTGAGCTTCTCACCCTATCTCTAAGGGAGAGTCCAGACACCCTGCGGAGAAAACTCATTTCAGCCGCTTGTATCCGAGATCTCGTTCTTTCGGTCACAACCCAAAGCTCATGACCATAGATGAGGGTGGGAACGTAGATCGATCGGTAAATTGAGAGCTTTGCCTTTCGACTCAGCTCTCTCTTCACCACGACAGACCGGTACAGCGCCCGCTTCACTGCGGATGCTGCACCTATCCGCCTATCGATCTCACGCTCCAGTTTTCCCTCATTCGTGAACAAGACCCCGAGATACTTAAACTCCTCCACTTGGGGCAGGACCTCCTCCCCGACCCGGAGAGGGCATGCTACCCTTTTCCGGCTCAAGACCATGGCCTCGGATTTGGAGGAACTGATCCTCATCCCGGCCGTATCACACTCGGCTGCAAACCGCTCCAGCGAAAGCTGTAGATCACGATCTGATGAAGCCAATAGGACCACATCATCTGCAAAAAACAGAGAAGCGATTCTAAGGCCACCAAAACGGATCCTCTCAACACCTTGGCTGCGCCTAGAAATTCTGTCCATAAAAGTTATGAACAGAATCGGTGACAAAGGGCAACCTTGGCGGAGTCCAACTCTCACTGGAAACGAGCCTGACTTACTGCCGGCAATGCGGACCAAGCTCTGACACCGGTCGTACAGGGACCTAACAGCCCATATCAATGGGCCTGGTACCCCATACTCCCGGAGTACCCCCCACAGAACCCCCCGAGGGACGCGGTCGAATGCCTTTTCCAAGTCCACAAAGCACATGTAAACTGGTTGGGCAAACTCCCACGCGCCCTCCAGGACCCTGTTGAGGGTGTAGAGCTGGTCCAGTGTTCCACGACCAGCACGAAAACCACATTGCTCCTCCTGAATCCAAGGTTCGACTATCCGACGGACCCTCCTCTCCAGAACCTTTGAATAGACCTTACCAGGAAGGCTTAAGAGTGTGATCCCCCTATCCACAATATTCCTGAAGGTGGCACTGTATTTGCGATTATGGGACTTACTTCCGTTTGACCCCAGAAGTAGAATTTCTGCATTGGCTCCTCGTTGTTTACTTGTTTATCTGTGCGCGTCGTTGAAGTTCTGTTAAAGTTCTGTTTTCTGTTATTTCGAGCTAATATTGTCACGAAGATGTCCTGGTGGAGCTCTGGTACCTGTTGCGCTGTTCGTGGCTGTACGAATAATCAGACGAAGCTGAATTTTTGGCTGCAACTAGTGTAGTGTGTGTTGAACAGGCTCCGATAAGAAAAACCTGCATCCTTCTTTGTGGCTGGGCTACGAGAAACCACCTGAAAAAAGACTCTGTATCCTCAGAGGATCGAGAACACCAGGTATGATTTAAGACAGCTTTTAGTGTTATGATTTTATGTAGTCAGTGATTAAATGATACTAATATTTCCGTGCATAACTGGCAAATAAACACACGCACCTATATACTGTATGTATGCTGTCTGTGTATATTTATTTATACTGTATATATAATATAGGTGTGTGTGTTGTGTTTATTTATATATATATATATATATATAATATAGGTGTGTGTGCTTATTTATATATATATATAGATGTGTGTTTATATATAATATAGGCGTGTGTGTTTTTATATATATATATATTTATATATATATATATATATAATATAGGTGTGTGTGTGTGCGTGGGTTTCTTTTATATATAATCTAGGTGTGTTTGTGTGTGTTTATTTATATATATATATATAATCTAGGTGTGCGTGTGCGTTTATTTATATATATAATCTATGTGTGTGTGTGTTTAGTTATATATATATATATATATATAATCTAGGTGTGTGTGTGTTTGTGTGTGTTCATAAATGAACCCTAATGTTTGTATACTGTACTTTTCTTTTCCTCCTTTCTGTTATATTTCTGCATAAGGTGAGTTCCAGGGATGGATGGATGACGCTCCAGTTGGTCCAGGGATGGATGACGCTCCAGTTGGTCCAGGGATGGATGACACTCCAGTTGGCCCAGAAGTTTGTGTGCAGTTATGTACCACAGCAACAAATGAGTGAAAATATAATTTCTATAAATAAATCTGCGTTTGAAGTGCATTTGGTGTTGCTGTGTTTCACCTTCTTTATTTCAATAAGATACGTTGTTTAATGTCTAATGAGAAGTTCTACTGCAAATAAAAAAACTAGATGTGATTGTTTTTTTGGCAACTTACCAGTTTAGTTTTTTATTGACAAGTACAAAACTTAAAAACATGCACGTTGCTGTGGTTCCTCCTCCAGGAGGAGATTGATAAGAATAAAAGCTATAATTATAAATTTTAGGCTGATTGGTAACTCTAAATTGACCCTGGGTGTGAGTGAGACAGGTCCCTCTTGTAAATGAGTCCCCGTGGCTCAACGAGGCAAGCCTGTATAAATAAAGGTTGAATGAATGAATGAATAAACTAAAAACATTTGAAACTGAATACAATATGAGAACTGTGGGTGATTTGATGTCTTTTAATGAAAATGATTGGCTGCAGAATAAATACCAGGTCAAATACACTCAACAAGAAATGATGGGCAGTTTCTGATTTTAAACAAACTGGAACAGATTCCTCATCATGTGGGACCACTGGACGACCACTGGACGACCACTGGACGACTGGAGCAAGCAGCAAACCCCTCCGGAATCCAAGACGATGGAACTCGGCCCTTCACTCGTCTGTACCTTAAAAAAAAAAAGAATAAAACTGTCATGTTTGCATCACAAAGTCTAAAATAAGACCAAGTTTGCTACTCAAAGTAGAAAGAATAAATACAGTTGCTCCTACATTTTTTACTCATTCACAAAGATATACTGTAATGTTCAATTTTATATTGATTTCAGTAATTTTATCTTAGATTTACTTTAATATTTTTGAATTATTGTGCCAGGTGCTTGTGTCATTACTTGTTCTTCTGCTCCTGCGTCTCAGAGTAAGTGTGTCTGTCAACTTCAGCGTGGGAGACCAGTCTGTGACTTGTGTGCAGGCCTTCCTGAAAAAATAAATATTTCAATAGAACAAATGTAGTAATAACCAAAAGATGAACTTGTGTTATGGAATGCTGATGCTGATGCTGATATGTTTTCTTGTTGCTGTGTTCATCTGTGTTCATCTGTGACCATCTGCTCATACAAACTCATGTTCGTGCTGCTGTTTATTCCCACTATACTAGGCTTAGTGTATTACTAGTTGATGTTTTTCTTAGTTAGTTCTCGATGTTATTACTGTTTTTCTCTTTCATTTGTTGTTGGATGTAACTGGGACCTCGTGTACATAATCTCGTTTTCATCTCATGTACCACATGCGGTGCAAATGACAATAAAGACTCTCTGACTCTGAATATTTTCTGTACAGACAGCATCCCACTGCTTTATTCACATGAGAGTAACAGGGACCTACAATCAAAACAGTACTACAGTACAGTGTATGTGCAGTATGTATGTATATACTGTATATATAGTGTGCATACAGTATACACATACACACAGCATATGTATGTACTGCAAATGTATTACACACACATGTAGTTATATTATTTATCCACAGATTTGTTTAGTAAATACTTTAACAGATGCTAACGCTACATGCTAAGCTAACCACAGCTAGTAGACGGTGCTAAATCATGAAGAAAAAACAACAACAGCTCCAACACAGAGAAAATTATACTCTCACATTGTTCTGAAATTGTTTCACAAAATGATTTATGTAGAATATTTTGTTTACCGGAGAAAACGTGATCTGAACACGACGTCTTCGAGAGCAGAGGAGGGGCAGCTGTCAGCTCCTCCGATGGAGATAAATCCTTCACGTTTACTTATTTTTGGGACTAAGTGAAAACTGCGCTTTGCACAAACGTCTACCCGACAGGAACACCAACTGACCCAACACGAAGTAACCATTGTAATTAATTAGAAATAAACAAAACAAAAAAAAACAAACGTGATAAATACAGCCAGTAGACTGGGCTTTAACTGCTGCTCTCACTTCCGGCGGAAGTCGTTCCCATAATTCGCGCAAGGCATCATGGGGCGTAGGAACATTGTGGATAGTTGGAACACACCCTACGGTCCCCCTTTTTTAAGAGGGGAACCACCACCCCAGTCTGCCAATCCAAGGGAACTGCCCCCGATGTCCACGCAATATTGCAGAGTCGCGTAAGCCAACACAACCCCACAACATCCAGAGCCCTAAGGAACTCAGGACGAATCTCATCCACCCCTGGAGCCCTGCCACCGCGGAGCTTTTTAACCACCTCGGTGACCTCAGCTCCAGAGATTGGAGAGCCCGACCCAAAGTCCCCAGGCTCCGCTTCCTCAGTGGAAGACGTGCCAGTAGGATTGAGGAGGTCTTCGAAGTATTCCGCCCACCGACTCACAACATCCCGAGTTGAGGTCAACAGCACGCCATCCCCACCATAAATGGTGTTGGTCGCGTACCGCTTTCCCCCCCTGAGACGCCGGATGGTGGACCAGAATCGCCTCGAAGCCGTACGGAAGTCATTCTCCATGGCCTCTCCGAACTCCTCCCACGCCCGAGTTTTTGCCTCAGCAACCACCCGAGCCGCATGCCGCTTGGACGCTGGTACCTATCTGCTGCTTCCGGGGTCCCACAGGCCAAAAAGGCCCAATAGGACTCCTTCTTCAGCCTGACAGCATCCCTCACCGCCGGTGTCCACCACCGGGTTCGAGGGTTGCCACCACGACAGGCACCAACAACCTTGCGGCCACAACTCTGATAAGCTACCTCGACAATAGAGGCGCGGAACATGGCCCACTCGGACTCAATGTCCCCCGCCTCCCTCGGAACGTGTTCAAAGCTCTCCCGGAGGTGGGAGTTAAAGCTCCGTCTTACGGGAGACTCTGCCAGACGTTCCCAGCAGACCCTCACAATACGTTTGGGTCTGCCAGGTCTGACCGGCATCCTCCCCCACCATCGGAGCCAACTCACCACCAGGTAGTGGTCAGTTGACAGCTCCGCCCCTCTCTTCACCCGAGTGTCCAGGACATGCGGCCGCAGATCAGATGAGACGACAACAAAGTCGATCATCGAACTGCGACCTAGGGTGTCCTGGTGCCAAGAGCACATATGTACACCCTTATGCCTGAACATGGTGTTCGTTATGGACAATCCATGACGAGCACAGAAGTCCAACAACAAAACACCACTCGGGTTCAGATCAGGGGGGCCGTTCCTCCCAACCACACCCCTCCAGGTCTCACTGTCATTGCCCACGTGAGCGTTGAAGTCCCCCAGCAGAACAAGGGAGTCCCCAGGAGGCGCACTCTCCAATACCCCCTCCAAGGACTCCAAAAAGGGTGGGTAATCTGCGCTGCCGTTTGGCGCATAGGCACAAACAACAGTCAGAGCCCGTCCCCCCACACGTAGGCGAAGGGAGGCTACCCTCTCGTTCACCGGGGTGAACCCCAACGTACAGGCAACAAGTATGCCCACTCCTGCTCGGCGCCTCTCACCAGGGGCAACTCCAGAGTGGAAGAGTGTCCAACCCCTCTCAAGGAAACTGGTTCCAGAGCCAGAGCCATGCGTTGAGGTGAGTCCGACTATTTCTAGCCGGAACCTCTCAACCTCACACACTAGCTCAGGCTCCTTCCCCACCAGAGAGGTGACATTCCATGTCCCAATGGCCAGCTTCTGTAGCCGAGGATCAGACCGCCAGGGTCCCCGTCCTCGGCCACCACCCATTCCACAATGCACCCGACCCCTTTGGCCCCTCCCACAGGTGGTGAGCCCATGGGAAGGGGGACCCACGTCTCCTCTTCGGGCTGTGCCCGGCCGAGCTCCATGGGTAAAAGCCCGGCCACCAGGCGCTCGCCAACGTGCCCCTCCTCCGGGCCTGGCTCCAGAGTGGGGCCCCGGTGACCCGCGTCCGGGCGAGGGAACATTGTTTCCAGTGATTTGACTCATCATAAGGGGTCTTTGGGCTGCACTTTGTCTGGTCCCTCACCTAGGACCTGTCTGCCTTGGGTGACCCTACTAGGGGCATGAAGCCCCTGACAGCATAGCTCCTAGGATCATTGGGACACTCAAACACCTCCACCACGGTAAGGTGGCAGCCCAGGGAGGGCTGCCACCTTACCGTGTAGTAGAATAGTAGAAGTATAAATGCAAACCAATAGTACCAATACTTCTACCAATAGTACCAATACTTCTACTAATAGTAGAAGTATAAATGCAAACATGTCCAAAATAACAGATTATTTAAAACAGTTAAACAGAACTTTTACATTAATAGCACTGTCAGAGACATGGCTTAATGATGAAAACAAAAATAATGTTCACATCGAAGGATATGAATTATATCATTTAAACAGAAACAATAAAAAAGGTGGTGGAGTAGCTCTATTTGTCAAAAATGAAATAAAGTGTAGAATAATTAATGAAATGTCAATAATTGTTGACAATCTTATGGAAATAATAACAATAGAAATATTAAACGAAAATGCTAAAAACATATCCATAAGTTGTGTATATCGATCACCAGGATCAAATATAGAAATATTCACCGATAAAATCATACAACTATTGGAAAAGAGTTTAAATAAAAAAGTTTTCTTGTGTGGAGACTTTAATATTGACCTGGGAAATAAAACAGATTCAAATAACATCAGCACATTTCTAAATTCAATGTACAGGTAGTCCCCGATTTACGAGCGCTCTGATCTGCGAGGTTCCAGACTTACGAGCTGCGAATTTTTGGAAAAAACGAAAAAAATACTGAGTTTTCATGTGTTTTTTCACTACAGTTAGTTAGTTAAGCATATAAACACACGTTTCCGATCATTTTTATGCACTCAAAAGTAGTTTTTAGATGAAAATAGAGTGTTTTTAGTCGCGCTAGCGAAAACCGTTCCAATTTACGAGCGGATTTCCGGATTTACGAGAGAAATGGCGGCCGTTCCAAATTACGAGATTTCCGGTTTACGAGCGCCTCGTTGTAACGGATCTCGCTCGTAAATCGGGGACTACCTGTATAGTTTAAATCTTTATCTGTTAATATCAAAACCAACAAGAATTACAACTCATAGTGCTACGATAATTGACAACATTTTCACAAATATAACAAATGGGGATGTGACAGGTGGTATCTTAACAACTGATTTAAGTGATCATTTACCAGTTTTCACTATCTACAGAAATGATCAAAACATTACAAAAGAAGTTACAATTAAGAAAAAAATAATAAACACATCAAAAAAGCTATGGATCAATTAAAAGATGATTTACAGAAGCAAAACTGGAAGGACGTGTATATTGATGATGTTAACAGATCATATGATGAATTTATGAATATTTTAGAAGCTCTGTATGAAAAGAATTGTGTGCAAAGAAATCGTAGAAAAAGAAATATTGTCGACCAACCTTGGATGACTAAAGGGTTGAGAAATGCTTGTAAAAAAATTACTTGTATTCATGTTTCTTAAAAACGAGAACACAACAAGCTGAAGAAAAATATAAAAAATATAAAAATAAATTGGTAATGATTATAAGAAAATGCAAGAAAGAATACTATAGTGATTTATTAAACAAGAGTAATGGTGACACTAAAACAACATGGCGAGTTATAAATGATGTTCTAAAAAGTCATAAAGCGAAAACGAACATTGCAAAATATTTTGTGAAAGATGACAAAGAAATACATGATGAGAATGATATCGTAAATGAATTTAATCAATATTTTGTAAATATTGGATCAAGCCTTGCAGCTAAAATACCAAAAGTAGATAATAAGGTGTGTCATTCAATTAAAAGTTGCACCAACAGTATTTTTCTTAATGGAACTAACAAAGAGGAAATTATGAAAATGGTAAAAAATCTCTCAGACAAGAGATCAAAAGACTGGGTGGACATGGATATGATGTTCGTAAAAGAAATAATAAGTTATGTTATTGAACCGTTTACATATATATGCAATTTATCTTTTTCAACAGGAATATTTCCAGATAACATGAAAGTAGCAAAGGTAATTCCTCTTTTTAAAAATGGTGATAAATGTGTATTCAATAATTATAGGCCAATATCCTTGTTACCACAGTTCTCAAAAATTCTAGAAAAACTATTTGTGACCAGATTGGATCAATTTATTGATAAACAAAATATTTTAAGTAGCAGTCAGTATGGGTTTAGAGGAAAAAACTCTACATCAATGGCTCTCATGGATTTAATGGAACAAATAACTAATGCTGTCGATCATAAACAGTACTGTGTTAGTGTTTTTGTTGATCTAAAAAAAGCATTTGATACCATTGACCACACCATTCTCCTTGAAAAACTAAATAAATATGGTATTAGAGGACCAGCATTACAGTGGGTATCTAGCTATTTGAAAGATAGGAAACAGTTTGTGCAAATAAATGATGTTAGATCTGACCTCCGTGATATCACTTGTGGAGTTCCTCAGGGCTCTGTGCTTGGACCAAAGTTATTTATTTTATATGTGAATGACTTGGTAAATGTGTCAGGACTTCTTAAATGTGTTCTTTTTGCCGATGACACCACATTTTTCTGTTCGGGTAAAGACATAAAACAGATTTTGGATATGATGAAAACAGAATTTATAAAAATACAAACTTGGTTTAAATTAAACAAATTATCTTTGAATTTAGATAAAACTAATTACATGATATTCAGTAACAAAAAGAGAATTGTTGACGATCCATTTGAAATTGAAGATGTTGTGATCTGTAAAGTGAGTGAAGTGAAGTTTCTGGGTGTTATCATTGATGACAAACTGACATGGAAACATCATGTAAATTCCATTAAAACAAAAATAGCTAGATCAATTGCAGTACTGTATAAAGTCAGGGATTTTTTAATTGATAAAGCTCTGTATATGTTGTATAACACAATCATTGTTCCACATTTAATCTATTGTATTGAGGTTTGGGGAAAAGCGTGCAAAACAATTACAAAGCCTGTTTTTATTTTACAAAAGAGAGCTGTAAGAGTAATCACCAGAAAACATTTCAGTCACCCATCAAACACCTTGTTTCTTCAGCTAAATTTATTGAAATTCCAGGAATTGGTAGAATATAGTATTTTATCAGTTATGTATAGGGCTCATAATAACACATTACCTTTAAATATCCAAAGACATTTTATAAAAAGACAAAGTTATTACAATCTCAAAGGGACAGAGATATTCATCAAACCACAATTCAGAACCAGCTTAAAGGGACGGTCTACCTCAATTCAGGGAGTTCGATTGTGGAATGTTCTGGAGAGTGATGTTAAAAATGCAAAATCAATGTATACATTTAAGAAAAAGGTCAAAAAGGACTTGCTCAAAAACTATATATGATGTAACTTAGTGTGTTTGTGTAAATAGAATTATTCATTTTGTGATGTAGTTTGTGTATTACAGTTAGAAAAATTAAGTAGAACTATTCATTTTCTGATGTAGTTTGTGTATTACAGTTAGAATGATGTAGTTTGTGTATTACAGTTAGAAAAATTAAGTAGAATTATTCATTTTGTGATGTAGTTTGTGTATTACAGTTAGTAAAATTAAGTAGAACTATTCATTTTGTGATGTAGTTTGTATATTACAGTTAGAAAAATTAAGTAGAATTATTCATTTTGTGATGTAGTTTGAAGGTTATCATTGGTTGAACAAACTGTGAAATAAGGGGCAGATATAATAAGATTTCATCTTCTTTCTGCTCCCTTCATTTTATCCTACTTGTATTCTTGTATCTGATGAAACTGTCTTGTAGTATTGTTCTTTTAAAATGAATGAATAAACATCAAATCAAATCAAAAATTACTGCAATTCACTTCTGCTTGGCGTCAGTCAGGCTACCATTGCACGATTACAACTGGTTCAGAATGCAGCAGCCCGATTTTTAACTAGTACACGCAAAAGTGAGCACATTACACCAGTCTTGGCCTCCCTGCACTGGCTACCGGTTCATCTTCGAATCCAGTTCAAAATTCTCCTGTATGTCTACAAATCACTGAACAGTCTCGCCCCCGCCTATCTCTCAGATCTGATACACCCATATGTCCCTCCACGTGCTTTGAGGTCAGAGGACCGGGTACTTTTAAGAGTTCCAGAAACTCGCCTTAAGCGCAGAGGTGACAGGGCGTTCTCTGTAGCAGGCCCAAGACTCTGGAACGAGTTACCTCTGCTCATCAAACAGGCCCCCTCCCTCGCAGTTTTCAAATCCCGGTAAAAAACTCACTACTATTCTGTTGCTTTCAACACCAGCTGATTTGTATTTGATTGTTTTATTTATGAACTGCAATGTTTTTATGTCTTTCATGTTGTACTTCATTGTGTGTGTTGCCTGTTGTTTGTTTGTTTGTTTGTTTGTTCAGCACTTTGGTTTGGACTTGTTCCTGTTTAAAGTGTTTTATAAATAAAATGGTATGGTATGGTATAAAATAAAGGAGTTGACAGTAGTGGAAAAAAGCAGCACAACCAGCAACAAACAAATCATACGCAGAGACAAACGGCAGGCCATGTACACAGGCGCCATCTTGTACAAGGGAATATAGAATATAGACATAAAGTCGTCACAGATAATAAATATTACGACCAAACAAAGATCATCTGGTGTTGAAAGCAATGGAATAGTAGTGGGTATTTTAAACGGGATTGGAAAACCGAGAGGGAGGGGGCCTGTCTGATGAACAGAGGTAACTCGTTGCAAAGTCTTGGGGCTGCTACAGAGAAGGTCCTGTCACCTCTGCATTTAAGACGAGTTCCTGGAACTGTAAGAAGTAACTGGTCCGCTGACCTCAGAGCACGTGGTGGGAAATACGGCTGTAGCAAATCAAAGAGATAGGCGGGGCATGACCGTTCAGCAATTTGTAGACATACAGGAGAATTTTGAACTAGATTTGAAGATTAACCGTAGCCAGTGCAGGGAGGCCAAGACTGGTGTAATGTGCTCTCTTATGCCTGTACTGGTTAAAAATCAGGCTGCTGCATTCTGGACCAGTTGTAGTTGTGCAATGGGGGTCTGACTGATACCAAACAGGAGTGAATTGCCAGCGGGTTCGGATGTTGTCAGTCCATAGAATGGGCGTTATCAACTGTTATCACCCCCATTTGTATGG
>JBBPBX010058038.1:7251-22233 GCA_038048925.1 Garcialebias charrua
CTTTTTTTTAAAGTAAGAAAAATACAGGCTTTTAAAATTTTATAACTGCATTAAAGTTTATATTAGTAGACATAAAGAGCCTTAGTTGTAATGGTTTGAAAAAATAAAGTAAAATAAAAAAACATTGCCAAAAATCAATATAAAACATACTGATATAAAAATCGAGTTTAAATTTTTTTTCTTAGCAACTCCAAAATGCAGATGCCTTAGACACGGGTCTTTTTTTTGTTCAAACACTGCTTTAGTATGGTCTAATTAATATATTCATATGTGGAAAAAAATCATCAGCATATTATGTTATGAAGCTAGAGTTATTATAGTTTAATAATAAGACATTCTGTTCCAATTTGTATTAAAACAATGCAATTTATTAATTGGTACATTAAATTACATTTTCATTGATAATTTATATAAATATAAGCTTTATTCTCCACATAATGAATCATCAGCTGTTGCTCTACAAAAGAGCAAACATCTAAAACCAACAGGGGGCAGGTATAATTACCAGCATGGCCCTCATATTTACTATCCCTTAATAAGCTGCTGACATAGAGCAGACAATGGCCTGTCAGTTTTTTGTTGCATTTATTTTTATTCTGTTTCTCTGTTGCATTTACATCAACAAATAGCGACGGGCACGGCGTGAGAATGGGTGTTTAACTTTGTCTCTCTGGTTCTCCAGTTCTGATCGATGTAACCACCTCTCACCACTGGAGAGGGAGGAAGAGAGAGAGAGAGAGAGAGAGACAGAGGGACAGAGTGAGAGAGAAGGAGGATTTACGCTAGCACCGCATTTTTGTCCAATTAATATATTGCCAGTGTGTTGCGTATTTTGCATGACAAAAGAGGGTAATATTAAACTGCCATTTGTAATGAAAATGCACTTTGCAAATTAAAAAGTGCAGAAACCCAATTTTTCCTACCTCTTTAGGAAATAAACAGTCCTTAACCAATTAAAGTGCATTGTAATAATTCTGTGATTTATTGCAGGTTGTTTAACTTTCAAAACTCAGCTAACCTATATTAAGGTCACAATCCATCATGTCTTGCATGGAGTGCTGTGGAGTAATGGCTGTTGTATTAGCTGCTTTTGATGATAGTATGAAAGAAGTATTAGCACTTGTCAACAAAACTGCTTACAACATAACATTAGCATGCATGAGCTGCGTCGCCTATTCATTATCTTGGCAGCTCCACACACGCTGTTGCTGCCGTCTACAACATTGTGCAGGGCTGAGAACACATGCACACTGTTTGGTTTTAAGATAGAGCGGCAACATGCAAACCATGGGGCACACTCTGGCTACAGCGCTTAACAGATAGCAGAAAGATGAAACAGTCTCTACCACACAATACATGGATAGGCAATGGGCAGGCAGATTTAGGGATGTGAAGAATGAAGGAGATCACCATGTTTGCCTTGATCACCTTGTGGTAAACCCCAGTTTTAGTACTATAACCACACAAGAACATCTGCACTGCCATTCAAGGGGAAAATGGGAAATAAGAGATACAATGAATGCTTACAGAGTGCAATGTTATAAAAAAGCAACCTGCTTTTAGAGTTCTTCTGAGGCCAAATGATGACTGGTGAGAAAAAGAATGTGCCTAAAGCGAAATGGAAATATGTGGGCATAGATGTAAAACAACCTGAGCCACAAGGGTAACATTTGGAGGGCTGTTGAAGCACAAACAATACGGAGAAAAGGTCTGCTTCTGTTTGTAATGGATTTGAAAGACACACAGATGGGCATGATGAGGGGGTTTCAGAGTAAGACATGGCCGAAATAGCGAGACAGAAAGAAAGAAAGCAGAAACAGATGTAAACAGAGACAGAGTTACAGCTGAATGGCACTGAAGAGCACGGCAGGGTACCAGCCACAGAGAGAAAGATGCAGTGATGCTGGGCGGTGTGACATGGTGACATTTGCCTCCGTAAATGGGCTCTCTGGCTTCAGTCGCACAGTCTGGTGCGATGCCCCCGACTGTGAGCCAAGAATGCACTTAGCTCAACAAGAGCAAATGAATGGCCCTGTTTTGACTTCTACCATTACACTCCTTCTCCCCGATAACTGGTGCTGGGCAGAGTGGATCTTTGTTGGAGCAAAGGGTTGCTTGCGTGTTTAAACACCCCTGCTCCGAGGTCTAATTACTGTGTTAAATCAGCACTTGGATAATTTGTGGATTAAGTATAAAGCCCTCACTTCTGAAAGTCTGATTCATTTTATTAATTTGAAACAACTAAACATTAAAGACCGTGTAAAGTGAATTTAAATATTTTCTTCAATAAACATTATAAATGTCATAATTGTAATGTTGTAAATGAGTAAAAAGTCTCAAAATTGTAGCTTAATTAATTTTGGAGTTATAGATCAAACTTTGTTTAAAGATATGTCTGTTTCAGGATTTTCCCTCATTCGTGAACAAGAGGGAAAATGACCACCTGGAGCGTGAGATCGATAGGCGGATAGGTGCAGCCTCCGCAGTGAAGCGGGCGCTGTACCGGTCTGTCGTGGTGAAGAGGAAGCTGAGTCGAAAGGCAAAGCTCTCAATTTACCGATCGATCTACGTTCCCACCCTCATCTATGGTCATGAGCTTTGGGTTGTGACCGAAAGAACGAGATCTCGGATACAAGCGGCTGAAATGAGTTTTCTCCGCAGGGTGTCTGGACTCTCCCTTAGAGATAGGGTGAGAAGCTCAGTCATCCGGGAGGGACTCGGAGTAGAGCCGCTGCTTCTCCACATCGAGAGGAGCCAGTTGAGGTGGCTCGGGCATCTGGTTAGGATGCCTCCTGGACGCCTCCCTGGTGAGGTGTTCCGGGCATGTCCCACCGGGAGGAGACCCAGAGGAAGACCCAGGACACGCTGGAGGGACTATGTTTCTCGGCTGGCCTGGGAACGCCTTGGGATTCCCCCAGAGGAGCTGCTCCAAGTGGCTGGGGAGAGGGAAGTCTGGGCCTCCCTACTTAGGCTGCTACCCCCGCGACCTGACCCCAGATAAGCGGACGAAAATGGATGGATGGATGGATGTTTCAGGATTTTTTAGGCGTGGTTTAAATGTGACCGCGTTTCGTCACGTGGTCTAAAGCCCCACCCCCTGCAGCTCCAGCCGTATAAATTCACCTCGGTGGAGCCGTTCACTCGCGAATCGCAGATAGCATCAGATAGCAATAGCATAAATATTTTGTTCATTGTTAGCTAGCTCATCAATTATGCCTCGTTCCTGCATCTTCCCTGGATGTCGCAATGGTCAGGGCACCCGCTACCGACCGTCTCCCTCCAGGACTCTCAAGGGCGAGATACACTCGAGCGTCCTCACGATACGCCAATACGCAGCGTACGTACGCCCCCGTACGCAGCGTAGCCCCTCAGGGCAAGTACGCGCAAAAGTATTTTTTTACTACGCATACGCGATTCGCATACGCGATGCGCGGTGTCTGACCTAAACTTCCCCGGCGCCGGACTGTTTTGTATGTCTACCTCCTCATGATTCTACTTTTGATCTTAGCTGATATTGTTATTGATTTTAATTGTTTTATTATTTGTTTTATTGTCATTTAATTCTGTTGCTCCTTGTAGCACTTTGAGATTTTCATTAATGAAAAGTGCGTTATAAATTGAATTCATTATTATTATTATTATTATTACACAAATGAAATAAATTCCTCTTTTTTATCGCTGATCGGGCCTTTTCTTTTGTTTTTTTGCCTAAAGTCAAGTAACCGCTTCTTCCTCCGTTCACTCGATGAATGAAATGAATGAATTCAGGTCCTACCTGGGTGCGCAATGTTTTATATATTCCCTGGTGGGCTGTGGTGGGCTGTGGGCTGCAGGAAAAGCACTCCGTGCTCAGCTGCTCATATTACAACAAGGAGAACGCGAGCGTTTGGAGCGAAAAACTAGCGGAAGTGACGATCGGAAGTGACGGTACGGAGGAAATGACGTTAGAATTTGGAGCGAAAACACGAGAATCTACGCGAGAACGAAAGCCGAGTGTAGCAGCGGCTCCGTATACGCGCGTATACGCACGTATACGCGCGTATACGCAGTCTGCTTCAGTGTATCTCGGGCTTCAGCCTCCGGACACCGTTGCCGCCTTTCCTGCACCTGACGGCGGGATAATGTCGCGTCCAAACTTAGTAAGTTGCCGTTTGTGCTTATTATTTTAAATAATCTAAGTGTTGACCATTTAGTGCACAGTAACTACCGAATGTAATAAATGTACAAATCATAACGTGTTTTTATACTGCGTGGTTTTATACCAAGTCTCTGTAATAGGTGTTTCTTTTCTTTCTTTCTTTCTTTTTTCTTCTTTTTTTTATTGCTAAGCCTGTGCCCTACAAGTTCACAAGCTCCTTTTTTGCCAAGAAAATGTGACAGGTCCATTGCATACTTAGTTATCAACGTGATTACTCTTTATTTTAATCACCAACACAGACCCCGCATGCGATGTGACCGGGTCGGACCGGGTGCAGCGAGTCCGCTCATCTTCTAAAATAGCGCTTATTATTAAACACATAACAGCGGAGTTATGAATTATAGTTGTGTCCTCAACTTTAAAAACAAAACCAGAGTTGTTAGTGCACTAAAAACAGCGTAACTCTTGGAAAAATGAGCTGCTGTTACAGCCAGAACTCAGATAAAAACAGAGCAGGTTTACTGCTGCACCTGTCTGCCTCTCCACACACAGCTCAGCTCAGGGGGCAGGACACGGGCGCAGTACTGCGCTGAAACCACGCCCACGCGCTGACACGCCCCCAGCGTTTCAGACCAGGGCACAATCATGTTTTTTCATTATTTTTGAGACTTAATTTTATAAGGTAAACAATGTTTTTAATCAGTCAGATTTATATGGGTGATTAATAACACATATTTATGCCGTGTGACAAACTCAAAACACACATTTAATTTTACTTTACACAGTCTTTAAACTGAACATTTATTGCTACATACTATACACATAATAAAAGATTAACGTCAAGATAAGATAAGCAGAAATAATTAACATTTGCAGTGATTGGGTTTACATTTTTGGACAAATGTTTCATTAGATCTTAACATAGAAGCAACTTGTTTACTTCTTAGCTATCTGTTGCAAGACATGCAAACACCTGATAGGCTCACAAGAATGTGAACGGACAATTTAGCAGCCAAAACCATTGTGTCAATAAAGCTAAGTCACTTAATATTTTTAAATACCTGAGCAGAACTGCTAAGCATCAGACTTAATTATTTTAATTTAAATGCTATTTTTTTACATTTAAATACATTTTTAAACTAGTTGGCCAAAAACTAAACGCATGAATTTGTATTCCTTGTTAGAAACTTGAGACATTTTTCTTCTTCTTTTGGCTGCTCCCTTCCTCAGGGGTCGCCACAGCAAACTAACTCGTATGAAGACTTGGCAGTTGTTTTTACACCGGATGCCTCACCTGACACAACCACAGACCACCGAGCTACCACAGCCCTGTGTGGAGCAGAGAGCTGCCATGTAGGGCACCCGGGGGAGCAGATGGTGGGGGTTGAGGGCCTTGTTCAAGGGCCCAGAGTGGGACAAATGAGGGTGAAGACAGGTGTACCACTGGCGACCTTCTGATCACAGACCCACCTTTTCTAGTCTCTGCCCTACAACTCCCCCAGAAACTTGAGAAATAGTGATACTACAGTATATATTTATTTTGTTTGCATAATATGTTGTTTGACTTGAAAGATTTTAAGGACTGAAAACTGTGAAGCCAATTATTTGTGAAAACTTTCATTAAGCATGAATACACCACCAAATGCTTCACGTCTTTTTCATGTTCACGAACATTATTATACACACACACAAAAAAGACAAAAGCAAAACATAAATAAATAAACAAACAAGTGCATAGTCAGTGATTTCAGACCGAAATAAATAAATCTTACAGGCCAATTAATTTTAATATCTGACTAATCATTCTCTCAAGTGACACATGTTGATTCAAATCTTTCTCCTTTTGTCTGTAGCTCCAGTTCCCTGATGAATATACATGTGCATTTAACTTTTAAACTGCTCACTCATTAAAGGGATACTATGTAGTTTCTGCAGGCCGCTTGGACTTAGAAAAATTTCCAGCATGTAAAAGCATTCTGCTCCCTCCCCTCAGAGCCATATATGACTCTGAGGGGGAGCCAGACAGTCCGTTCTCTGTTGAACTTGAGTTCTGCTCCGCCCCCTGCTGTGTGTCTGCTCGGAGCGCTTCAATATTCTGTGATTATATGTTAAAAAAAACGTTTTAAAAATATAATAAAACCATAGAGCACTTGTCCAACAACACACAAACCAGCAGAAATCAGCAGAGCTTCACGAAGCAACGTTGGACATGATTTAATTCGCTCGTGACTTCCTCATGTCTGTCAGTCGATGTCTGGAATGTCTGGAATGTCCGCCCCCACTACATGTCCTGTCTCTGCGCTCCAAAGTTATGTGATTATATGATAATATAATGTCCTAAAAAATATAATAAAACCATGAATCACTCGTCCAACAACACAAAAAGACCCTGCAATCAGCAGAGCTTCACCAGCCACTTTGGACATGATTTAATTCGCTCGTGAGTCGTGACAAATCAATTTCCTCATTCCTGTGAGTGAAGGATGAAGCGATCACTTGACTTTTGGCAAAAAAACAAAATAAAAGTCCAGCTCTGGGATGAAGAAGGGATATTTAATACATTTGTGTCACATACAAAACAGTCCTGCATCGCTTTGCAATCCTTTGAATGAGAACGAGCCGCGGCGCTGAGGCTGGGACAGGCGGGGGCGTGGGTTGGGGCGTGACAAACAACTCTGTTTTTATTGGCTGGTCATTGTCCGGGTCACTCTGTGTTTTTAGTGTTTTTATAAATGCTGATAGAGAAGCAAGGGGACTATAGTTTTTTCAGAGATTACTTTGTCTAACATCAGTTTGTTAGTAGATAGTGACAGAGTGAAGAAATGTGTTAAAAATATATTGTTTGAAAAGTTACAGACTACATTACAGTACAAAGTTACATAGTTCAGCTTTAACTGAAGCACGATTGACCATACATTGGGACCAAATTATGCCATTCTGACATACACAAATGAGCAGGAGGGGGAGTATCGGAGGCAGCAGAGTCATCGGGATAAAAGATCTGGAAATCTACTTGGTCCTCTCTAACCACAGATAATGGCTGCCAACATGTCTGCACGGTCTTTTAAAGCAATCAGCACTTTCACTTTGGCAGGGGTCTGGTTGGGGTTGATCAAAAGTCAGTCAGAGTCAGAGAGTCTTTATTGCCATTTGCACCACATGTGGTACATGTGATGAAAACANTCATAACTGGACCCAACAAGAACCAGACCTTTGTACCTAGTTGAGGCAGGCACCAAAATAGGACCGGTTTCACGTGAACAGGACCCTGTGGGTACACCCCATAACTAGTTGTTAACTAGTTATGAACGAGCCCGAACGAGCGCGAACAGGACCTGTTGATAAGAGGCATAAGAAAAACATCAACTAGTAATACACTAAGCCCTAATGTAGTAGAAAAACATCATTATAAACAGCAGCACAAACACGAGTCTGTATGAGCAGATGGTCACAGATGAACACAGCAACAAGAAACCAGATCAGCAAGAAACAAGTGAGAGTGAGGTGGGTGAATAGGTAAAAACAGAGTTAAGATTGGACTATTATCATCAAACAAGTGGACAGTAGACAACATGGAGTATTTAGAGTGGGGATTTACACATCTTTATTAAAGTTATTGATTTTTGAAGATCTATTTTAGCAATAATAAGTACATTTAACTTGATAATTGTATAATTGTTTGCTATTGCCAAAAGTGCCACATGTTCAAAACCTATTAAAACAACGCTATGAGTTTAATGTATTACCGAGTATATTGTAATATTTTTCCAATACAGCAGATACTGTTCAGACTGTCAGTATGAGGGCAGTCACAACTTTTTACACTTTCTTTTTGTTTAATTAAGAGTGCATGGAGTTCTAAAGTAACTTTACTGGATAAATCATTATACAGAAAGATTCAATCAAATTTTGTGGAAATCCCATATGTGCCAAATGACGTCTTTGACTCGAACAGCAACAGCAGCCTGCAGTCAACTTCAGCTTGGTCTGGACTTCATTAAACTAAATGCCACTTAGTTAAACAAAAATCTGGAGAATGGTCCAGACCAATAATAATTATTCCCTTTTTTACATTTTGATACAGGTTTATTTTTTGTATCACAAGCTCACAGAACTACAGGCTTCTGCCTGGCAAAATTGTTGATGCTCTAGGCATGAAGTTTTGCCACATTGAAAACAAATAGATTTACACAAAACATGGTGAGAATCTTGCAAGAGCTTTGATTATATTGTTAAAAATATTAATAACTGAAACTGCTTAAATAAACTTGTCCAGATGACATGATTTAACCCTTTTTTGTGAATTAACTTTTTTGTTTTGTTAGTTGTATGTTTTGAGGACAAATGACCTTCGTAGAGTATTTTATTTTATTACTCTTTATTTCCACATCGACCTCTTTATTTCTTAAGTGTACTGTACAGGGATTTATGCCTAATGATGTATTTTTATGTGTACCTGAATCTTTGTTGTATGTTGTCTCAAAACTAATAAATATCCAAGTGTGTAAAATGTAACATCTCAAAGCATAAACAAGAATACTCAACTGAGAGCAAAAAATTCATAACATTTAAAAAATAATTAAGTTTTGCAAATCAGACGGAGTGAACTGAAGACACAAGTGCAGAAATAAAGCAGAAAGCACAAGAGAAAAGATAATAGCACCACAGAAAGGTGACTAAAAGAAACTGAAACCTTAAAGGGGACCACACATTCAAAATTCACTTTTTAATGTTTTTTTACTCAACTTTGGGTATTTACTTCATAAAAAAACAGTCCAAAAGCCAAAAAAATGCACCCAGTGGTTTATTTACTCTAAGTAGATTTATTTTACTGTGATAATATAGGTTTCGTTTTTGAAATAAACTGGAAGTCAATCGCGCCTGTGACGTCACAGGCGCGAGGACAACCCACCCCAACCTGAGTCCAGCCCCTCACCTAGCAACCCCTGGTTAGGTCCAGCCCCTCACCTAGCAACCCCTGGTTAGGCTCAACCCACTTCTGTATTAAACACATGACTGTTGTTTTTCATGATTTCATCTCATCTTTTGTTTATATGTTCTTAATTTCATGTGTACAGCACTTTGTTGCAGCTGTGGTTTTTTTAAATGGCTTTATAAATAAAGTATAATTGTTATTTTTATGTTTTAGTTCAATTTTTAGTGTATTTGCGATCGCTCCCAACGCGCAGCCGGCAAAAATTAAACGAGCAGACCCCCGGCGTAGGGACCGGCGTCAACGGGACCCTCTTCTGGCGCGATGGAGCGGAGCTTCAACTGTGCAGCCTCGCAGCAGCCTGGCAGAAGCCTCGCAACAGCGAGGACCTTCTCTTTACCGATTAATTTACGGGAGACACTTGGTGAACTTTGTGTGTCTTGACTGGAACAGCGATAACTCTCAAAGTCTCCGCGTGCAACGAGCGGAGCTGGCGAAAACCGGAAGAGGAACAAGCTAACATTAGCATCGGATTCGGGTGGTCTCATGCTAAAAGGAGCAGCAAACTGCGGCGCGCTCAGACGGGTTTCGGTAAGTTATCTTAAGCTAGCACTAACAGTAAGTCAAATGAGTAATAAAAAAGAGCTAATTTTAAAACAACAACACATTACAGATACTGGCTGTTACAGAGGGCGTAAACAGATCGTTGAAGGGCGTGGACTTCAGAACTTGTATCAGAAACCGGTCGTTCAAAACGAAAGTTAAAAATGGCAGAATTAAAAAGGGTATAATTAATTATCTAAGAATTATTTTGTGTATTAAAATGAATTAATATTGTCAAGATAGCACACAGACATAACATAAAAATTTTAAATACTTACATGTGGTCCCCTTTAAGAGTATATACTAACCGGCTACTTTATTAGATACATCCTGAAACTGCATCTTCTTTTGGGTTTAGAAATACCTTAATTCCTAATGAAACATATTTTTCAGAGTCAGAGAGAATTTATTGTCATTTGCACCGCATGTAGTACATGTGTTGAAAACGAGATTATGTACACAGGGTCCCAGTTACATCCAACAACAAATGCAAGAGAAAAACAATAATAACATCTAGGATTAACTAAGAGAGACATCAGCTAGTAATACACTAAGCCCTAATGTAGTAGAAAAACATCATTATAAACAGCAGCACGAACATGAGTCATTATGAGCAGATGGTCACAGATGAACGCAGCAACAAGAAACAGATCAGTATCAACATGATGTGACATTTTGCAGTGTTTATTCTTATTATTTATTTATTCATGAGTCTGACAGCCTCAGGGTAGAAGCTGTTCCTCAGTCTAGTGGTTCTACATTTGATGCTCCTCAACCTCCGTCCCGAGGGGAGTGGTGCAAAGAGTGAGTGTGCTGGGTGAGTGAGGTCTTTCATGATGCAGGTGGCTCTTTTTCTGCATCTGGAGGTGTAAATGTCTGTGATGGTGGGGAGACTGACTCCCACAGACTTCTGTGCAGCCTTCACCACTCTCTGTAGAGCTTTCCTCTCTGCAACTGTGCAGCCTCCATGCCACACGTTGATGCTGGAGCACAGGACGCTCTCCACTGCACACCTGTAGAACGAGGTGAGGACTGAGCTTCTCAGACCAGCTCGTCTCAGCCGTCTGAGGAAGTAGAGTCTTTGATGTCCTTTCTTGATCAGGCTGGTGGTGTTATTGCTCCAGCTGAGGTTATCATTCAAGTGTACACCCAGGTACTTGTAGCTGGAGACCACCTCCACCGCAGATCCACCTATATACAGTGGGGTGTGGGTGTGTTTGTTCCTTCTGAAGTCCACAATCATCTCCTTCGTCTTCTTCACATTCATGTGAAGGTTGTTCTCTTTGCACCAGCTCTCCAGATGTTCCACCTCCTGTCTGTAGCTGGATTCATCATTATCTGTGATGCATCCCACCACAGCTGTATCATCTGCAAACTTAACAATATGACAGCCTGGATGTGTGGCTGTACAATCATATGTGAGCAGAGTGAACAGAAGAGGGCTCAGCACACATCCTTGAGGAGAGCCAGTGCTGAGGGTGATGGTGGAGGAGGAGAAGTTGTGGATCTTCACGGACTGTGGTCTGTTTGTTAAGAAGTCTAGTACCCAGTTACAGATGGAGGGGCTTAGTCCAAGTGTGGATAGTTTGTCTATCAGAGTTTGGGGGATCATGGTGTTGAAGGCAGATGTGAAGTCCACAAAGAGCAGACGCACGTATGAGTCCTTCTGATCCAGGTGGGTGAGAGCAGTGTGGACCACAGAGGAGATGGCGTCCTCTGTTGATCGGTTCTCGCGGTATGCATATTGATGAGGGTCCTCGCTGATGTTGACGGTTGTCTTGATGTGGGACATGACCAGTTTCTCAAAACATTTAGCGACTATCGGGGTGAGAGCCACCGGTCTATAGTCATTCAGACCAGTCACTGTGGAGCTTTTTGGGACTGGGATGATGGTGGCAGTCTTCAGGCAGGTGGGAACTGACTCCAGTGAAAGTGAGGTGGTGAAGACGTCAGCCAGCACCTCACAGAGCTGGTCCGCACATTCCTTCAGAACTTTCCCTGGGATGTTGTCTGGACCCGTAGCTTTATGAGGGTTGATCCTTCTGAGACTACCTCTCACTTCTGCTGCGGTCACTTTGAGGTGCTCCTCGTCTGGTGATGAGGTGAGCCTGGTGCTAGCTGGTCTGTTTGGATCTTCAAAACGTGCATAAAACTTATTGAGGGCATCAGGCAGGGATGGGTCCCTGGGGCATTGTTTGCTTTTGCCCTTGTAGTCTGTTAAGCATTTGATGCCCTGCCACATGCTCCGTGGATCATGTGAGATGAACTGACCCTCGATCCTCTGTGCATACGCGGCTTTGGCCTTCTTTATGCCATCATCCAGTTCTCTCCTGCACTTTCTCAACTCCTCAGTATCTCTAGACTTGAAAGCAGTGTCCCTGGCTGCCAGCAGGGTGCGGACATCCTTATTTAGCCAGGGTTTTTGATTGGGGTAGAATTTAACATACTTTCTTATGGATACATTTTCAGCACATGTACTGATGTAACCCAGGACTGAGGAAGCATAAAGTTCCAGGTCAACTGAACTTCCATTCGTAGCTGCCTCTTTGAAGACAGACCAGTTTGTGTTTTCAAAGCAGTCTCTTAGCATGGGGGAACTATCTTGGCGCCACAATGTGATCTCTCACTGCACTAAAAGGCCTAATATCCGGGGAGATACAACAGTATGCAAGTCTATGTATCTGCCACATATCCAGTATGTTTCCGGTGATATACGGGAAGATCTCATCTTTAACAGATCCTAGTACAGGATATCCCATGTATACCCATCCGTGATAGATCCTAGCACTGGATATTTTCTGGATACTCATACATGATCAATCCAAGTATAGGATATTTTCTGGATACACATCTGCTATAGATCCTAGTATAGAATATTTTATGTATACCCATACTTGAGATATCCTAGTACAGGTAGTCCCCGATTTACGAGCGCTCTGATCTGCGAGGTCCCAGACTTACGAGCTGCGAATTTTTGGAAAAAACGAAAAAAATACTGAGTTTTCATGTGTTTTTTCACTACAGTTAGCAAGTTAAGCATATAAACACACGTTTCCGATAATTTTTATGCACTCAAAAGTAGTTTTTAGATGAAAATAGAGTGTTTTTAGGTGCGCTGGCGAAATTTACGTGCGGACTTCCGGGTTGAATTTTTGGAAAAAACGAAAAAAATACTGAGTTTTCATGTGTTTTTTCACTACAGTTAGCAAGTTAAGCATATAAACACACGTTTCCGATCATTTTTATGCACTCAAAAGTAGTTTTTAGATGAAAATAGAGTGTTTTTAGGTGCGCTGGCGAAATTTACGAGCGGACTTCCGGGTTGAATTTTTGGAAAAAACGAAAAAAATACTGAGTTTTCATGTGTTTTTTCACTACAGTTAGCAAGTTAAGCATATAAACACACGTTTCCGATCATTTTTATGCACTCAAAAGTAGTTTTTAGATGAAAATAGAGTGTTTTTAGGTGCGCTGGCGAAATTTACGAGCGGACTTCCGGGTTTACGAGAGAAATGGCGGCCGTTCCAAATTACGAGATTTCCGGTTTACGAGCGCCACCTTGTGACGGATCTCGCTCGTAAATCGGGGAATACCTGTATTGGATATTTTCTGGATACCTATATGAGAAAGATCCTACTATTGGATATTTTTTGGATACCTATATGTGAAAGATCCTACTATTGGATATTTTCCATATACGTATCTGTGATAGATCCTAGTATTGTATATTTTTGGATACCCAAACATAATAAATCCTAGCATTGGATATTTTCCAGATACAAATCTGTGATAGATCCTAGTATTGGATATTTTGTGGATACTCATACATAATAAATCCTAGTATTGGATATTTTCGGGATACACATCTGTGATAGATCCTAGTATTTGATATTTTCTGGATACCCATACATAATAAATCCTATTATTGTATATTTTCCGGATACACATCTGGCAGATCCTCATATTGCATATTTTCTGGATATCCATACATAATAAATCCTAGCATTGGATATTTTCCGGATACACATCTGTGATAGATCCTAATGTTGGATATTTTTTGGATACCCATCTGACAGATCCTCATATAGGATATTTTCTGGATACCCATACATAATAAATCCTAGCATTGGATATTTTCCGGATACACATCTGTGATAGATCCTAATGTTGGATATTTTCTGGATACCCATCTGACAGATCCTCATATAGGATATTTTCTGGATACCCATACATAATAAATCCTAGCATTGGATATTTTCCGGATACACATCTGTGATAGATCCTAATGTTGGATATTTTCTGGATACCCATCTGACAGATCCTCATATAGGATATTTTCTGGATACCCATACATAATAAATCCTAGCATATGGATATTTTCCGGATATACATCTGACAGATCCTAGTATTGGATATTGTCTAGATACCCATACTTAAAAAATCCTAGCATTTGGATACTTTCCGGATACACATCTGTGATAGATCCTAATATTGGATATTTTCTGGATACCTATACATAGTAAATCCTAGTATTTGACATTTTCCAGATACACATCTGACAGATCCTCATATTAGATATTTTCTGGATACCCATACATAATAAATCCTAGCATTTGGATATTTCCGGATACACATCTGACAGATCCTAGTATTGGATATTGTCTGGATACCCATACATAAAAAATCCTAGCATTTGGATACTTTCCGGATACACATCTGTGATAGATCCTAATGTTCGATATTTTCTGGATACCCATACATAGTAAATCGTAGTATTTGACATTTTCCGGATACACATCTGACAGATCCTCATATAGGATATTTTTTGGATACCTATACATAAAAAATCCTAGCATTTGGATAATTTCCGTATACACATCTGTGATAGATCCTAATATTGGATATTTTCTGGATATCCATACATATTAAATCCAAGTATTGGATATTTTCCAGATACACATCTGACAGATCCTAGTATTGGATATTGTCTGGATACCCATACATGAAAAATCCTAGTATAGGATATTTTCCGTATATATATATATATATATATATATATATATATATATATATACTGTTACTCCCAAACTCCCTCCTAAACAATTTAAATTTACATACTGTATACAATATTTTAAATAAACAATCCATACAGCATGTGTTGTTTATGTAAAATATTGTATATATAGTAGTATTAAAATTTAAATTGTTTATTTAAGAAGGGAGTTTGGGAGTAACAGGTGATGAGTGTGATTGCAACCTGGTACGTGTCATGACAAAAGTTGACTGAACTTGAACTATCCTACTTTGC
>JBBPBX010058040.1:4169-22233 GCA_038048925.1 Garcialebias charrua
ATAGTACAAACAAACAAAAAATAAAATGAAAGTGAGCAGAAACAAGAAAAAAAAATCTTATTTTGTCTGCCCCTTTTTAAGACAATCAATTCAAACAAGAATTATCTATAAGTAACAAAACAAGTGAATAACTCATCTTAATTTCTTATTTAAATACATTACATATTAAACTATTTCATGTATATCCTTTTAATAAATCGTTTTTTATCATTTTCTTAAAAACAAACATTGGGCCTCATGCAAGAACCGTTCGTACGCACAGATTTGTTCTTAAACTGTGCGTGCGAGTGATTTAGGATCATTTGTGACATTCAACAATGTTTTCATATTCTACGATTTTTTTCAGATACGAACAAAATGTACGTGTGGTCCAGACCTGTCGTATATTTTACGAGCAGTCAGTCTGCTGTTATCCAGACGGATTTTCTCCACTAATAAAATTATAATAATAATAATAATGTCTTTTCCTGTCATCTGTGTATGTTTCCCATACACAGACGAAATTCGTCTCTGCATTTAACCCAACCACCTACCAGGTGGTGCAGTGAGCAGCCATAGAAAGCGCCCGGGGAGCTGGAGAATTAGATGTGCACTCATAGACACCCCAAGGTGTGTAGTGGCCGGGACGCGAACCCGCGTCCTTCGGGTTCCAAGTCAAAAGCCCTGCCACTACACCATCTTGGCTCCTATTTATTAGTTTGAAGATATTTTGAGTTGAAAATGAATCACAATCTATAATTATGTTGAAAAGAGGCTGTTCTGTTTGAATTAGAATTATAATATTAAATGCGACCCGACCCCGGATAAGCGGAAGAAAATGGATGGATGGATGGATAAATGCAACGACACAAATTGGTTAAATTAAAATAAAGCAGCTATTAATTTTGTTGTATAGCACTACAATATTAATATGAAGTTAATTGAAGTTTCGAGACATTTTAAAATGCTTTTGTTCAAAAACACATCGGACACTTGCATGTGGGGGGGGGGGGTAGCGGTGCGCGACAGCTCTTCTGAATAAGTGAAACTATAATGTAACACAGTTGTTTACACTAAAATTAAAAATATTTGACCAAAGAAAAACCAGAGCAGGGCTGGAGAGATAAATACGATTTTTATTTCTGTGACTGTACAACCCACGGGAGACATGACATTACAGCACATTTCATTCCTCGGCTTTAAAGCAGAGTCACAGCTGACGCTGCTAAAAATTACAGATTTATAATATTATAATATTAACTGCAACGACACAAATTGGTTAAATTGGTTAAATTAAAATAAAGCGGCTTCACACCCACCGCCGCGGCCCGGACGGGTCGCGGACGAGTACGCGGGTACTCGGGGGCCGCGGCGGGTCACGGCCGAGCAGGACCGCCACGCCGCTGGGTACAAAGTTCCGTGGGCCGGCCGCGTGCCGAGGATCGCCGAGCGCCCCACGTCGACCCCCGTGCGCCTCCCGCACGTCGCGCCCCGGGGATGGTCCGTGCGCGCCGCACGTTTGAGTGGGTCCTCGGCTTTAAAGCAGATTCACAGCTGACGCTGCTAAAAATTACAGATTTATTTAGTTAGTTAGTTATTTACTCTGAGAGCAGAACTTCAATCTCCGCACCAGTAAAGTTCTTCTTTATACTTCTCGCTGTCATCTTTATGAATGGACACTTCCTGCTCTCTGAGGCAGGAAACGTAGCCTTATATGGTGTTTTGAGGGGTGGGAATTATGTAAATGACCTCTCCGCGTGCACGAGCAGGTGGATAGAACAGGTGCAATTCATCATATTTGCGCAGCTCATTTACACACTTTTCCTGAGGATAGAAGAGTTTGTTGAATCTGACGTGGCATGTTCGTACGAACGCTTCGTACGAACAAAAGTAAGAGAAATTTAGGATAAAAATACGAACATGTTCGTGCATGAGGCCCATTGTCATGAAGCGAATGTTAGAAGATGACTCACCACTGACCTGTTTCACATGTCAATAAATCACACAGTGTGAATATTTATGAAGCATTCACTCTATTGTGATCCATTTTTCTTCCGTACATTTGTCGTTCCACAATTTTTGTGCTACTTTAAAAAAAAAAAATCAAAACGTTCAGCTTGTTCTGCACAATCCTGCTGTGACATTTGGCATTAGTGCAGCTTTAGCTTTTTGAAATATTTAGCCTTTTGTCATTTTTTTCCTCATAAAAAATGAATTGCTCATTTTACATCCTTCATATCTTTAGATGTGTTTACAACCTTTAACTGCTCCTTTCACATTTTGTTCTGCTTCAGCTTCTTTCAGCTTCCTTGTACGGATTCAAACTTTTTTAGCCAACTTCAGCTGTTTTGTGATTCTTTCAGGTTCTTTCTGCTAACTACAACATTATTAGTCTTCTAACTTCTTTCTGCTCATTTTAGCTTGTTATGCTCCTCTCAGCTTATTTCTACAAGATTACGCTTTTCTGCTATTTCAGCTACTACTTACCGGTTTTATGCAAATTTTAGCTTTGTCTGCTAATTCTACAGTTTTTGCACTCATTTTAGCTTTTCTCAGCCTAATTCAGCAAAAATATGCTCTCTCCACTTCATTCTGGTAATGCAAGCTTCTTTCTGTCTTTTAGCTTTTTTCAGCTGGTTTTATGTTAATTTCAACTTTTTTTTCAGATAATTTCCACTTTGTGTGTTCATTTCTGCCTTTTTGGTGTGTTCCTTCTGCTTTCTTTTACTAATTTAAGCTTATTCTACCTTTTAAGTTAGCTTTTTTTTAGCATTTTTAGCTACAGTAATTTCAGCTGTTTTCAGATAGATACAAGTTATTCATGAGAAATTCTGCTACTTTCAGTGAAATTAACTTCTGTTCATTTAAGCTTGTTATGCTCCTTTCAGCTTAATTATGCTAGTGTAAGCTACAGTAATTCTGCTATTTCAGATACTATTTAGCTGTTTTTATGCAAATTTTAATGTTTTCAGCTAATTCCACTTTTTTAACCTCATTTCAGTTCTTTCCACTTCCTTCTAGTATTTTAATTCTTTCTGACTTTTCAGCCATTTTTTATTCTTGCTAATTTCAGCCTTTCTGTAGCTAATTTCCAATTTTTGTGCACATTTCAGCTTATTTAAACCCAATTCAGCAAATATGTGTTGTTTCTGCATTCTTCTGCTAATTTAGGCTTGTTCTTCCATTTCAGCATCTTTTTAGCTAATTTCAGCTGTTTTTCAGCAAGTTCTTCTGCAATAAACATTCACACTGCATTTTCACAGGAAATGCAATTTCTCTAGTGTTATTTTTGATGTAACTCAGCACTGAACCATTAAAACTTTACTGATTTTGAGTGCGTGTTGTCTAATAATTTCATAACATTTGATTAAATCTTCATTAATATACATCCTAAATAGTTTTACTAATAAACATTTGGAGCCTAAACGTATTTGCACGTCTTAAAAATACTATGTGTGGCCCTACTTTAGTAAAGTGATTCAGTGATCCATTCACCTTGATCAGGATCCCGTCCTTACAGTGATGGATGCCGTTCCCAACCAGACTGCAGACGCTGCCGGGGTAAATCTCCACACCTGCCCCCTGCAAACAGCATCAGGACCCATCACAGCTGGTAAAGGGATGCACGCACGGAGCAAACACAACGTTCTTAAACAGACACGACCCCAGAAACAAACCCGTGAGTCTCAGAGGTCGTCAGGTGATTATTGTGGTGCAGAGCTCACCTTGGAGCCGTACAGGTCACACATGTTCATGGTAAGACGTGCAGATGATCGCACGATCACACCAGTGGTCTCACACTGCAGCACGCAGTTCTCCATGTTCACAGTGCCTTGACGCACACCTGAAAATCAACAAAGCAGCTTTACTTTACCACAGACATTAAAGCACAAGAACACCCAACTCCTTTGTACTACCTGCACATTAGAGCTGATCTATTGTTGAAGCAGCTCACGTGGCAAACACCTAACTAAAGGGTGGGCAACATGTTTTAAAGTTTCAAAGGACCACACGTCCAGTTGAAAAATGGGACACGCCGTCTGCCTCTCGTATCATTTTTTCAAAACATTTCAGTCAGACACCAGCTGCTGTTGTGTGTGCGCATGCAGATCATTGTGTCATGATGGGTTCACTCACACAGAATGCCTCCGATGCCATCGTGTTGGATGAACTTGATGTTGGACAGTCTGACATCAGCTCCTGCAGATTCTACAAACGAGTCACCTTTGGCTTTCATCTCAATCACAACTTCATCAGGAAACCCAAATCCTGGAACACATTAATACGTGACGAGTATTGCTCCAATTTATATTAGTATCATTTTATTATTCGCTTTGCTCATAATCATACAACGGTTTCTACTTTACGTGATGATTCTTTTTTTACTGCCAGCCAACGCTACACAAAATGAGGCGTCAGTGGAGAAAAGAAAAATGGTTTCTC
Source organism: Garcialebias charrua (assembly GCA_038048925.1). Classification (NCBI taxonomy): domain Eukaryota; kingdom Metazoa; phylum Chordata; class Actinopteri; order Cyprinodontiformes; family Rivulidae; genus Garcialebias; species Garcialebias charrua. The sequence goes on from JBBPBX010058040.1 coordinate 8,592, forward strand.
GCTCCTGCTTTAGTGATTTTACCTTCGATGGTGATGGAGTCTGGGATGAAGATGGAGCTGCTGACACTGTAGACTCCTGGGAGAATGATCACCAGGTCGTCCTGGTGACACGCATCCACAGCGGACACCGGCTCTTTGTGGAACTAAAGGAAAGAAACATTTTTACAGATAGTAATGTGCATGCTCAAAGTCAGCATTTTGCAATTGTTCTTTAACATCGAATCAGCTTTTATTGGATGTTTGTGTACATTTGTTTACGTCACTGACTATGACCTGCTTATCCGACAAAAAATGTGTACAATTTATTTGAAGTTTCATCTTTGCATTCTCTTTTTTGGCGTGGATCCACACTTGGTCTAAACATTATATTTATTTATCTGTGTAAGCTGAGCACTTCCAACACCTGGAAACATTGCACTTTAAGAAAATGTTTCCATGATAACATTAAATGCAGTAAATCTCTTTATAACACTGTAAATAAAAGTCGATAAGCAGCTGTAAAGAACAACACTAACGTTGCTGAACTTGAATAGCTGAATTAAATATGAAACTATTTAAGGGGTGGTGCCTGATTTTACACTTTAGTAACTACAAAAAAAAATGTATGAGAAGATGGAACAAATATGATTGATCGCCAGGTGAAACGTCTTCTCTCTAAGGAGCACCACAGCATATTAGGCCGAGAGAGAGAGAGAAAAAAAAGATCAACTAAAACAACCCATCAGCATGGTGGTGGAAGGTTAATGGTTTGAGCACCTTGCAAAACTTGAGTCAAAGACATCTAAATATTAATACAATATTCTATAGTCAAATGTAAAGCCATCTTGGTGATTAGACAGCATGGGTATTGTACAGGTGTTAGGCTAAAAGGCCACTATAAAATGTGCAGTTTTATCACAGTCCAACGCCACAGATGTTTCAAATTTTGAGGGAGCGTCCAATTGGCAGACTGCCTGCAAGAATGTTCATGTTCAGAGATGTTGGCAGAACATCCAACCAGCCTCACAACCACAGACCACATGCAACCACACCAGCCCGTGTTCATCATCCATAAACATACACCTGCCCATACCATAACCCCACCTCCACTACGGGCCACTCGATTCACAACGATGACATCAGCAAACCGCTCGCCCACATGATGTCACACATGCACCAGGATTCATCCATGAAGAGAACACCTCTCCAATGTGCCACACGCCACTGAATGTAAACATTTGCCCACTCAAGTCGGTTACGACGATGGACAGTCAGGTGGAGACCCCGATGAGGACAAGCATACAGATGAGGTCCCTGAGACAGTTTCTGACAGCTTGTGCAGAAATTATTTCTTCATGCAAACTGATTATTGCAGCAGCTGTATGAGTGGATGACCACAGATGATCTCGGAGGTGAAGATACTGGATGTGGAGGGCCTGGGCTGGTTAGTTGTACATAGTCTGTAGTTGTGAGACTGGATGGGCATACTGCCAAATTCTCTGAAACTCCTTTGGAGACGGTTTATGAAGAAATTAACATTCAGTTCACAGGCAACAGCTCTGGTGGACGTTCCTGCAGTCAGCTCCCTCAGAACTTTACACATCTGTGACAATTTGCTGTGTGATTAAACTGCACATTTTAGAGTGGCCTTTTATTGTGGGCAGCCTAAGGCACACCTGTGCAATAGTCATGCTGTCTAATCAGCGCGCGCATTCTTGCATTTTTGGCCAAAATGTAATTAAATGAAAGGAAGCTACATCGCCTCACCCCTCACCAGAAAGAAGCGCAGATAAATGTTGCATTTGTATCAAAAAAACTTTTTTCGTATGCTGCGTCCACACAAATAACTTTCATACACAATGGGGAAAACTGTATTTTCTTTTTGTGAAAAGGTTCAATCCAGACATTAATTGTCAGATTTAAACAATCAGATATCTTTAAGTGACTAGCACTGCACTGTGAGTGTGACTCAGTTTATAGGTGGTGCGTTCCTTCATCCACAACAGGTGTTTGTGTGACTGCAGGCAGCAGAGCTCATCTGGACTAATCTGCACAGCTTATGTTTGGAGTTTGAACTGCTCAAAGCTCAACTTTAGAACTCACCCCATAACATTTTCTGCAGGAATCATTACTGATATAACTTTTTTTAGATACATTTGAAGAGTTTACTGTACATTAAACTGATTAACTTGGTGTGTTTCAGCCCCACGGGTCAGTCCTGGCTGTACTGTAGACATGCATGATGTACCGACCTGGATCTCAGTGTCCTCTGAGGAGCACAGGGAACTCAGCCGTGCACTGAGGAGAGACTGGAGCTGGATGATGCTGCAGGACGCCGTCACCACATGAACCACCTTCATACCCGACGCCCTGAGCCCACGGCTCTGTACGCACTGCTGCCCAGAGGTCCCTTTGTAGGCCAGCACATACCTGGACGAGAGCAGAGAGAAGTACAGAAAGCTGGAACGTGTAGGGTATGTGTGAGATGGACACTGAATAACGCACCTCAGCAGGGGGGTCTCGATGATGTGTAGCTTGCGTTTGAATGTCTCCAGCTGGTCACAGAGCTTCAGACCCTCCACCATCGACACGTTGTCCAGCTCTGAGTCCGAGTCAGCACAGAGGCCGCTGCGGAGCTCTGAAAACTGCTGGAAGCACTTGGAGCAGTTTTCTAGTAAGGACTCGTACTCTGCCACCAGGCCGGCTGGAACTCTGTCCTCCAAGATGTCGTAGTAGCTGAGAAGAGATTTTAAAACACAAGTCATCCACATGAGCTAGCACAGGAAGAAATCTGATCAGAAGATCATGGTGTGCTCACAATCTGAGACGAGGCTCCACGCAACGAACAAAATAGTCAAAGTCATCATCCTCGTCTTCCTCGTCCCACTGCCTCCAGATGTGTTTGTAGAAAAACCTACAACAGCAGGATGTCAGAAAGAAACAATACCGTACTCAGACGTGTGTTCTGATCTCCAGGCAGAGAGCCATATTTGAGGAGTCGCACCTGAGGTGCTCGAGGGCCAGAGCAGTCTGGTCAAAGTCTCCAGACTCTTCGTAGACCGCCTGCAGCTCCTGCAGGGGCACTTTGTGCTGAGCGTCTTCAAGGAGAAAGTTCATGGTCTCCTCAGTTATGTCACAGTCGCTGGTGTCACACTGCAGAGGCAGCACTAACTGCACACAAGCCTTCAGATCCTTTAGGTCCAAATCCTTCACCTGAAACACCAACATCATCACTTTCAAAACAGCTGCCAAGAAATATGGTAAACACGACGAAGTTATGCAGAAGGATCTTCCTACAGATAATTAGAAGTTATTTTAAACTAAACTGAGGGACATGATGGTGGCAGCTGTTCTCACCTCCACCACAACATCGAACGCATCAGTGCACCACAAAGCCAACCAGTCACATGGCTCCAACGCCTTGTCCAGGTAGTCCGCTGTGAATGTTTGCACCTCTGAGGGCTTGCAGTCTCCTACAGACAAAACAAGCTGCAGTAAACATACACTTAAACACTGCAGCCTGTGATCATCAGCACTTCTGAAGTTACCGAGCATGTAGTCCTGATACGCTTTAAACCTCTCGTAGAACAACAGGTTGCTGGTCTGGAAGGTGTCAGGCAGTCTGGAGCCTCCACGTGGCTCACATCTCTGCAGCTGGGTCCCAGACTTTTCACTGAAGTGATCTGTGCCACTGTCATCACCATCATCCTCACCTTCATCGTCTTCATTCTGAAACAGAGCTGAGGGAAGAAGCAGGCCCATCACTTCACTGTGGCTGTGTTAGCAGGACGAGCACACATTCAGATTATCCAGGCAGTGTAATAAGTTAAAGTGTATTTGTAAACGTTTGCTTAACAAAACGTTCACAGACTAGCCAGACTGGCTAAACGTAGCTTGTTAGCTTAGCATAATTGGTCATGGCGTGATAGTATATTTTAGTTAGTTTCAATGTAAAAACAAACAAAGTTTAGCATTAACATACTGAACACATTTAAAAAAAAAAAAACTATTTCATACCTTGAACTACTACTTCTACTTCATCAGGGGCCTCTTCGGGGAGGCCGTCCTCTGTGTCGGCTGTAACGGTAGAATCCAGATCAACCACCACCATGTCCGACATGTCGTTAACTATACACGCCACTTCCCGTGCTTCTGACTCCATGACAATTAATTAACAAATATTCTTGTTCGACTAAATAAAACAGACACGCCTTGACGCTGTGTTTCACAAACAGAAAATCAACAGCGTTCTTCTTCCTGTTACTTTCAAAATATCCCGGTCAGCTTCGTGACAGCCAAGTTCAACGAAGACCCGCCCTCTTCACCGTGGCAGCCAATTATAAGACGAGTTCAACGGAGACCCGCCCTCTTCATCGTGACAGCCAATTATAAGACGAGTAAACCGGAGACCCGCCCTCCTCGTGCCTCGGTTTAATGAGCATGCGCAAAGTGCTACTTTAGAACTTACCCTAGATTTTTATTTTTAACAGCCTCTGACAATAGTTAACTCCTGTACAACACACATTTTTAAATGAATGGTACACTTATACAGAACTTAAATTTGTGATAAACGCTTTTCATCACCTTGTAAAAGGTTTACGTCTTGTTTTCGTGCAGCCTTATTGGCTACCGCTAGGTGGCAGGCAGCAACTTCGTGGAAACACCAGAAAAGCGTAGAAGAAGAGAGTTGCTAACGCCAACAACATAATAAAGCTAGCTTTCAGGTAAATCGACGACAAATTAACGTGAAACTTAAATGTATTTTTAATTGAAATGAACAAATAAATGTAATTGTCCCCTGTGTATTCTACAATGCGTGTTTTTTATTTTATACGTAAGTAGACTAATGGATAAATCAGTTAGCTTTAGCATGCTAACCATTCTAATCACCAGAGCTATTTTTAACAGATGATATTTAATTATTTAGACCAGGTGATTAGAAAGTTAATGAAGGGAGAATAAAACAGAGCAGTACTAAATGTCCCTTCATTTTGTGAACTTCATATCGAAGGTTGACCATGAAGGTGCATTATTATTATTTGATTACCAGTGAGCCTGGTTTGATAATTCATTGATTCATTAAACATTTTAAGTTAATGTGTTTCTGAACATGACTGGGATATATTTATATGTTTTAAAACTATTTAATCATAACTTGTTAAACTGAATTCAAACAATAGTCAAATGTTTTTTATTAAAGAAAAGTCAGGTCAATGATGCCTCACTAAATGCATGAACGTTGATCAGTGGAGCATCTGATGAATGAAGAAATGAATATATGGATTATTTGTCTTTAAGGCATTAAAATAACTTGAACATTGTGTATGCATGACTCACTTTTGACCGCATAGTATGTCTCATTAACAAAATCTGCTATTTGTACTTAACTGTTAGTAGGCAGATGTGAAAAATTGAGGACTGAACTGAATCTCTATTAAAGCCGTATTAGTTTCTAATATGATTTAGAACAGGCAGATCTTTTCATTTCAGGGCTTGCTTGAATGAGTTTACGGTATAGCACTTTGAGATTTTTATTAATGAAAAGTGCGGTATAAATTGAATTTATTATTATTATTATTATTATATGCTTTCTTTGAATCTTGAAGTTGATCATTAACCAGCAGTGAGTGGTGGAGTTGTATGAAAGAAGAAGAAAAAAGCAGTCCGGAGCACATAAAACATTAATACTACAACAACAGAAACACCAAATTAATACACACTCCTGTTCTTCACAGTGACCAGACACGGGTTACTCACTGACCTCAGTAACTCTGATTAGAGCTGATTGTGTCCAAAACAGAACAAATGTACTTTCATGCATAAAATGAAGTGCACTCAGTTTCAATTCTAAGGTTTTATATCTTAGATTAAATTAAAAAGGTCATTACCTGGTTACTAGATCTTAATTAAATATGACTTCAAATTAACAACACAGGAAGACAAATTACTCTGTCACTATTTATTAGCCAAATAAAAGCCTAAATGTAGACAATGTAAGTCTCCTACAATGGTGGGACAATAGTTAGTTTATTGAGATTTGTGGGTGTTCATTTCTGCACAGCGCTTTTAATGTCCCACATCTGCATTTCAATTGGGCAGAGGTTTGGACTTTAACTGCATCAACTTTATTCTTCTTTTGTTCGTTTCGGTCATCCTATTGTAGATTTTAAATTGTTATTGAGATTATTGTTCTGTTGTATGACCCAGTTTAGCTTTACCTGTTGGATTGCAAACCAGTGCAAAACAAACACAAATTATTGCCTTTCCACCACCATGCTGACACTTGGTAGCAGACATTTTGACTTTGTCCAAAGAAAATTGGGGCAGAAGTCTTGTGGTTTGTTTAAATGCAATTTTATAAATGTGAGTCAGCAGCAATGCTTCTTTATGAGCACAACGGTTTTTCTTGTGGCAACCTTTCTTGTTCTATTTTTATAATAGTTCCATCATAAACTTTAACTTTTAACATTCTGAATCCTGTAGAGTCTGAGATGGAGCTCTTGGGTTTTTTGTCATTTCTATAAACATTGACATATTTCTGCCTGACTTTGGGTTAATTTGCTGTGACATTAACTTTTGGGAAGGTTGATGACTATTTTTTTATATTGAATTCTCTTTTCCACTGGACAGAAGTATTTTCTAAAGTAGATTAGAAATGACATCATAACCTTTCCCACTTATGATCTGCAACAGTTGCTTCTCATTTTCAATGTATATGTCCTTCTTGGCGTTGTGTCAACACACACCTGAATGTTCTAGAGCAGGGGTCACCAACCTTTTCAAAACTGAGAGCTACTTCATGGGTACGGAGTCATACAAAGGGCACCAGTTTGATAAACTCTTCGGAAATAAAGCGTAAATTGAAAAAAATGTATAATAAACATATTTTTAAGAACATATTTTTAAGATAGACATTTTAAAATATATATAAATACAAAAAAAGAATAACAACTGAAAAAAATGACATTTTAAATACAGCTTAGTAGTGAGTTGTGCTATTTTTAGAACAGGTCCGGGGGCACCTCAGATGGTCCTTGGGGGCACCCGGGTGCCCGCGGGCACCACGTTGGTGACCCCTGTTCTAGAGAGTGAAAATGATAAAACATTTTTTATGGAGGCATTCATATTTACTCATAATCAATCATCAGTATATTTGATCAGTATCACCTGGATGCTACTCGCACATAGAATTCCTGTAAATGTAGTTGGACTTGGATTTTACTCACTGCTCTTGCATTTTGATTTACTGTAAAGTAAATAATAATGCATCTTATGTTTTTCATCTAAAAATGTGTTTTATGATTCCTAATATGTAAAACCTTAAAAGTGAAAGAGCGTCTTATTTCCTTTTCTCATATTTGTATGAACTTTCTATCTCGCTCTGATGGATAAACTGGAAATGAGACTTAGTTGTTGCCATGGTAAATGGGATTTTAAAGTCATGCCAGGATAGGATGCTTCGACCTGAATAGAGTCAGTCTACATTATGAAAAAACGTTAGACTGAGTACTTTCTCAGCTGTGTGTGTGTGTGTGTGTGTGAGGGAAGGTAAGCCATGGTGCCAGAAGTACAGCTTTATTTTTTAATTCAGTTGTTTGTAGAATCCAGAAACGTGAGCTGTCTTTTGTTATTTTTAGCCATCACTGTAGTTTTCACCTTCTCTCATCTCCCCTGTGTGTTTTTTTCACCAGAGCTGCAGCAACAGTGCAACGATGTCTCAGAGGAAACGCGCCCTGAACCTCAACCTGGCGTTGAACAGTGAAGATTCAGTCGAGCTGTCAGAGAGTGATGAGTCTGAGCCTGAGCAGCAACCCAGCGACGCGCCCTTTGACTTCGACTTGGACAACAGTGATGATGACGAGGAGGAGGAAGAGGGCTGCGCTCCGGCTGCTGCTCCCACGGCTCAGAGCACATTCACCTTGAGCGGTGGGGGCTCGGCCTTCTCAAACCGCAGCCGCAGCATCTTCGACTGCCTGGACAGTGTAGAGAGACGGACTGTCCCCTCCCTGAACCAGGGGAGCAGCACAGAGAGCAGAAAGACGAGTCACCCTCCGCCCACCTGCTCCACACCACCTCCACCTAAGAAGAGAGGAGTGCCGGACTACTTGGCTCACCCTGAGCGCTGGACACGCTACAGTCTGGAGGACGTGGCTGAGACCAGCGATAAGGACAACAGGAGGGCGGCTCACCAGTTCCTGTCCAGTCTGAGGCAGGAGAGTAAACCCGACTCCCCCAGTGACGCCGAGCAGAAGATGATCTTCTCCAGACGCAAGCGACCGCTGATGGAGCAAACTGCTGCGCAGGAGTCATCTGATCAGCAGGGGAAGGAGTTACAGCTCAGTCACCTGGAGGAGGAGGAGGAGGAGGAGGAGGAAGGCAAAGAAAGAAAAGAAACTGGAGAGCAAATCACTGAGAAGAATAAACGGAGAAAGAAGGATAAAGAGGAGGACTTGGGTGGAGCTGTGGCTCCAGCAGAGGAGAAGAAGACGGAGGAGTCGGGTCTCAGCAGCGTCACCTCTTTCAGGAAGACAAAGAGGAAGAACTACAGAAAGAGCACAGGGCAAGAGCAGGAGTGACTACAAACCTAGCAAAGACCAACCAGTTGGTATGTTCATGTGTCAGATGTGTAAATGTATCATCTCTTAAAGTTTATTTACAGTAAACACCATGTTCAAACATCTGCCAGACTGAAGGTTTCACTTGATTTTTGATCATGTTTGAATTTTAATTTTTCTCTGGTGCCTGCTAACGTTTAGTGAAATTTACAGTCATGACAAAGGTGAGGAAGATGTGTAACCCAGCTGTGATGTGTGTGCATTTCTTTTTTACACCTTTCTGTTGTTGTTGTTTTTTTTCTCTCTGTCAGATAAACAATAAAGTTTAACACAGTGTGGATATTTACAGTGTTGGATTCAAGTGTCATGTTGAGGAAGATGTGTAACCCAGCTGTGATGTGTGTGCATTTCTTTTTTACACCTTTCTGTTGTTGTTGTTTTTTTTCTCTCTGTCAGATAAACAATAAAGTTTAACACAGTGTGGATATTTACAGTGTTGGATTCAAGTGTCATGTTCAGAGGGAATAAAACATGAGAAAAACATGATCCGAGATGTATTTTTATATCAAGATCAGTGTTCTTTTCATTTATATGTTGGGGGAGGGACTTAAAACCTGTTGAACAAGTTTATGGAGGTATTGGTCTTGATCCAGCTTCGAGTTTTAAATTACCAAAGGTTCAGTTTTCTTTACCAGGCAATGGTAGCTCAACTGCGTTATTTAATAAATGTTTTGTTTATTACTATTAAAAAATACAAACTTTTCTGTACAACTTTACTAATATATTATAGGTAAGGGCTCTAGGTTCGTTAAACGTAGTAGCTTAAAAAATAATTCTTAATACACTCTCGTGTTTAAACTTATGTTGAGTTTCATTCACTTTAAAATAATAATTCACCGGTGCTTTCTATTCCTCTCACCCAATCAGGTAGAGGCTGAATATTAATAATATCCAAATACCATTAAACAGGAAATCAAACACACACACACAGTATGAAACTTGAACTTTTGAACATGTATTAAACACAACAATATATTTACAAAATGCAAGTGTTTCAGTCTTTTGTTTTACCAATTTGTTAATTAATTATTGTGGGCCCACACCTCAATGTCCACCTAAGCCGGCATTAATTAATTACTTGTCCCAACAAATAAAATAAAAACCCCGTTGCAGGCCTGATTTGATGATGATGCGTGGTTTTGCGATACCTTACTCCAAGGAAAACCTTGACCCTTCTGGTAGTTCACCTGTCCTTCGTCTCAGTTGGCAAGATGACGTCCGCTCCTTCTCCAGTCTCTCAGTCCCAAGGATTTGGAAAAGCAGGAAGTTTAACGCCGACACAGTCCTCCAACAAAGTCACAGAAGCTCTCAGCATAAGCTCATGCCTCCACACTAGGCTTGATTCATGAACGCTCCCATGCCGGTGTTACACCAAATCCTGCGACTTGTCAAAATCTGGGACGCCAGGGGGCGATAGCGTACATTCCCCCGTATGTACGTCTTGAGTGGAAGTGAGAAGAAGAGTATTTGCATACGGGGGAATGTACGCTATCGCCCCCTGGCGTCCCAGATTTTGACAAGTCGCAGGATTTGGTGTAACACCGGCAACGTTAGTTGAATCCACTGTTAGCTGGGTTAGCTCAACAGTACTTAACTTCCATTCACTGTGCTAGTGAATGCTAGTGCGTTAGCAAGCTTTACTTTGTGACTTTTTACATACTGTCCAGTGAATTCCGGTTTAGAATGATCCAACAGCATCAAACAAGAGTGAGAAGTCGATATCTATTCACAGACTGTCGAGTTGAAAGTCTAAAATATCAGCAAAACACTCGTTTCTTAATAACTTCGCCAGTTTTTCTCTAACGGTTCTTTTACTCTTCCTCCTCTGCTTCTCCTCTTCCTCATTCTCTCCTCACGTCTCTCAGCCAATCACAGACCAGCTCAGCTGCTTTACTCTGAACAGCAAACAAGAGTGAGAAGTCGATATCTATTCAAAGACTGTCGGGTTGAAAGTCTAAAATATCAGCAAAACACTCTTCTCTTAATAACTCCACCGCATTTTTCTTCGCGGTTCTTTTTTCTTCCTTTTCCTCTTCCTCATCCTCCCTCCTTGCGTCTCTCCTCACGTCTTCTTTTTTCTCTGCGTCACAAACCAACTCCACCCACTCCCTCTTACCACCATGGGCCCTTCAAAATAAAATATGTTGAAGATTGCTTTTCTATAAAACAGTTTTTTAAACTTATTACACAATGTTACTCCCAGTATTTATAAACACAACTTTTATAAACACTTCTTTCTTTAACAAATAATACACATTTAAACAAACATGTTTAATTCATATTAAATTATTACACCTTCCATGAACTTAACTCAATACAAAATACCTTTATTTTGGACTGGGTTACACACTGTATCTGATCATCTAAGAGGAGGAAATTACAAAATACTTCATTTTATAAAAGGATACATAAGACAGGATTCATAATACTGATAAGTGTGATGCAGCAAATATAAATTTGTCAATCTGGTAATACAAAAACTGGGTTCAGACGTGTTATCTTGAAGCAACAGTATTTACTTTTCTCTACCGTTTTCAGGTTTGTCTTATCGGTGTAAAATGTCTTCAGAAATCAAGTCTACATCTGTTCATGTTCAACAGTACGGTGTGTTTAACAGAATATCCACGTATCTCAGAGGAGTGACACTAAGGGAGTGTTAAACTTATAACAGGAACTTATCATGGTAACCTCATGGGAGGACATGGTCCCATTGAAATCCAAAGACATCGTATTTATTTAAAAGTTATTTGGTTCAGTGATAAGTCAGATTTGGAGTAGTTCGTTCCTGCCACTACAAACTCAACTCTCTGCACATTGAACGTTATGGGTTGAAGGTGCAAACACACCCATGGTTTGCCAAAAGCAAAGGCGTGTGAGGTTTCTAAACCAGACTTTTTCTTTGCTCCTTGAGATCCTGTCCATGAACACCAGACTGGAGACGAGCAACAGCCTTGGTGGATTCCAACCCTCACAGGAATGAGCTCAACTTTCTTCAGAAATGTGAACACAAGTCTTGCTTTGGTTGCATGTGAAGTGACACAACCCAGAGACGCCATACTCCCTCTGCAGCCCATAAGTGATTACAGGGCCATGGCTCCAAATCCAAAAAAATTCATGTGGACTGGACAATCAAGCTCTCACGAACCCCTCAGCAACTTCACCAGAGAGACGAGCTGGCTCACTGTTTCATGACCCAAAGGAAAGTCGTCTAAAGCAGGACAATTCAACTAAACTGCTCAGGGGGCACGGTTTCTGACAACAGCTCGGGGGCCGGACAGCCAGAAATTAAAGTCAAAAGCCAAAGTTTACAATGATATGTTGCATTTTATTTTATTGCATTGAATCATAAATGCAATAAAACAGAACCCCTCCAAAAAAAACAATACACATAAAGGAAAAAAAAAAAAAAAAGTGCAGGAGAGGTCATAAAAACCCAAAATGGGCTCACAAAAAAATCTATAAACTTTGTTTTCTTTTAAATACAGATGATGTTGTACAGGCTTCACTTACCGGTTGTTTTAAACTGTTCCACAGCACTTGTCAATAGATACATTTTAAAGAATGAAAAAATATAGCCTATAAATCTGGACATCTATTCTGTAGATGAGTGCTGAAGTCCTGTTTATTTTTTATTATTTTTTATTATTATTTTTATTTATTACCTTTTTTGGGATTTACCATGTCCTGTCCAACTGAGAGACCCCCGTGACCCAAAATGGAAGAAGCGGGTACAGATAATGGATGGATGGATGTACAACTGAGAATCCACACCAGCTTATTGTCACTAGATGGTGCAGCAGTGACAGCTCAGGGCTGCAGATTCTAATGAGTATACAGTACATGTACTCATACAGTACTCTGTATACTCTCATATCACTTATAGACTACAGTACACCACTGGTAAATGGTAAATGACTGTGCTTATTTAGCACCTTTCTAGATACTCAAAGCACTTTGCATGTGCACTCATTTACCTCCACACACACATTCATAGAGCTCTGGTCTACAATCTGAATCTGTAAAGACTAATCACATCAGTGTTTAAGATCCATATGGGACACACATGGGAGACGATGAGCGGTTCAAGTCTTGCCCAGGAACAATTCAGCATGTAAATTGCCTCTGACGGCAAAGCTCCTGCATGTCTTTAAGGTGCAAAAACTCCTCCAACACAATAAGATGGTCATTCAAGGAGGAGACATTAAGAACACAAAGTACAGTATTTTCAGGACTACAGGTCGTGGCTTTTTATCATTTTTTCATGGCCTGCGACCAATATATGGCTTTTTATAAAATAAGCTGATTTGTAATAATTTATTAATAAAAATTAAACTGAGACACACTCTTACAATAATGTCAGCTAACAAATATATATTTTTAGGTGTTTATCCTGCTAAAATTATTCATTTATTAAAGAAAAGTTCAGCTCAGACACATATTTGCTATAATTTTTATCAAACAATTAATTGTTTTTAAGTGTTAATCTTCTTAAAAGCCTTGCTGTGCGCTCCTGTGGAAGACACATTTGCAGCAGAGCTAAACACGGTCCACATTTTGACGTAGGTGCGACCTATATTCAGGTGTGACCTATATGTGGATTTTTCCAATTCTTTGGCACTAATAGGCTATATGCCACGGACTTCCGTTTCAGCACTTCCGCATTCTTCACCCGTAAGACGCACTTCCGGTTTGCAGTCAACACGGTGTTAGCGATGGCGTTCTTCACGAGATCTCTGCAGGACTTGCCGACAGTCACTGTTAATAATGTCTACAGAATAATTCAGACCTTCTCTAAAGCGCCCACATCTAAGAAGGATAAAGGATTTAAGCTTTGTGTCCAACTACATAAATAAATATGAAGGTAAGTCGGTATTTGTTTTCAGTTCACCAAACTGCCTCATGTAGGCTAACACAGCTAACATAGTTAGCCTTGCTAATCTGTTGAGTAAACGTGTTTTGTCTGTACAATGTTTTCTTATTAACACAAATGTTAGTTTCAAACAAGGAGGCAGGAGTAGAGCAGATTTAGAAACAAAAGTTATTTTAAT
>JBBPBX010058041.1:7392-22232 GCA_038048925.1 Garcialebias charrua
ATAATAATAATAATAATGAATTCAATTTATACCGCACTTTTCATTAATAAAAATCTCAAAGTGCAACAAAGCAAAAATCAAATAAAACAAGTGATAAAATCAAGTAAAATCAATAATAAAATCAACTAAGATTAAAGACAGAATCATGTGGAGGCAGAGTAGGCCTGCTTAAAAAATAAATAAATAAATAAAACAAGTGATAAAATCAAGTAAAATCAATAATAATATCAACCAAGATCAAAGATAAAATCATGTGGAGGCAGAATAGGCTTGCTTAAAAAGAAAAGTCTTCAAGCCATTTTTGAAGTCAACCAGTGACTGCGGAGCCCTCAGGTAGTCAGGGAGGGAGTTCCATAGGCGGGGGCAGCCACACAGAATGCCCGGTCTCCCATGGTCCTTAACTTGGTTCGTGGAATGTGAAGTAGATTACTGTTCTGTGATCGTAGAGACCGGGTGGATGAATATGGTGCAAGAATGTCCTTTAGATAGTCAGGTGAAGTTCCGTGTAAGCATTGGTGTGTAATGAGAGCAGTTTTGTACTGAATTCTGTAGGTGACAGGAAGCCAATGGAGGTTATGGAGAATGGGTGTAATATGTTCAAATTTACGAGCTCTCAATAAAATCCTTGCTGCACTGTTTTGAATATATTGAAGCTTCTGAAGATTTTTGCCAGGGATTCCGGTAATCCATTGGGTCTGGGTAGGGCTCGGAAAAAACAAACAAACTATGGGCTTGGTCCGGTCCGGGCCGAATTTATTAGTCCCAAATGCAACTCTAACGCATAGCAACTTTGGGATTCATCAATGTGACTGTTACCGATAATGAATTGTTTCTTTGCTTCTTGCAACTACTTGAAGCTTGGAAATACAAGAATACAATCAAATTTGAATTGATTGTCCAAACACAAAAACAACAGCTTATGTCCTGCATCCCCGTTAACCCCCCCTCTTTATCTTTTAATCCATTTGTCTTGCTATTGTCTTGCAATCTGTTGCCGCACCATGTATGTGTTTCTCTGATTAAGACACTTTATTTACTGAGGCATTAGACACAGGCCTTGTTCACATTTCCTTTTTATTTTTCAGCTCAGATTAGTAGTTAGCTTGTCACTCATATCTTGATGCACGCTCAATAAACCAGGTAGATAAATCTAACAAGGTTGTCAGGTCCTCTGAATGGATTATTTTTCTTGAAATGTTTCGTCTTTTATCCAAAAGACTTCTTCAACAAGAAGTCTTTTGATGTCAAGACGCTATCGGATAAGTCTTTTGGATAAAAGACGAAACTTTTCAACAAGAATAATCTGTCCAGAGGACCTGGCTTAACCTTGCTAGATGTTAGCTTGTCAATTTAGGCAAAATTATACTTTTTTCCCGAAAATTTAAATAGTTTAAAAGTCTATCTACAAAGCCCAAGATATTGTTTGTTTGTAACTTGTCTTCTAACTTTTCCCCAGTTCAATATACAAACCATCTATTTAGTCTCTGCTGAAGAGAGAAATGGAAAATTCCCTGGAAAAAAGAGAAACTATCCAACTTCTCTTGATTCCAAGCTTAATTCAGCTGGCACACAGGCTGTAGATCTTCCTGGTGTTGATTAAAACCAGCCCATCTCTGACAAGCGTGCAACCCTTGCTCTTCTTCTTAAAAAGGCCAGAGGTCGGCATGAAGGGACCTGCATTTGGTATTTTCCAGAAGGGCTTGAAACGGTGACGTTGTCTTTAATGTAGCTCAAAGCAGATGCTTGTAGGAAAATCCCTCCACAATGGTTTAAAGCTTCTTATGAGTCATGAAATATAAATGACTGTTTACTGTTCATGACAGGGATCTGGAAATGGCAGTTTTAAGATGCTTCACATATTTGTTGTAAACCTGTCTCTTGCGGATTGTATGCAAGGAGAATACACACGTTTGGTTAGTATGGAACATTTTATGCTTTTACTAGCATTGCTACATTGCCTACAGTATCTGTCCATTTGCATTTATTCTTCCTGGGGGGCTGGCTAAGAGCTATTTAGGATGTTAAATCTTCCGGGTGCATCTGTACATGTGTGCAGGGTAAATCCTACAAATCCTAGACTACCCACTGTGTGGATTCCCGCTGGAGACGTTTAAAGTCGTAACCCTGTCATCCTTTATCTTCATGATGGTCTCACCCTCAGAGAGGACGTTTACTCTGCTGCAATTCACTCATTCTTTGCTGGTAAAAAAAAAAGAGACCATATTTAAGGTTGAGCATATCACCTTTCTTAAATGGAGACGGTCAATCTTTCTTTCCAGTAGTTTGCACAAAGACTAAATATTTTCTTGTGTAAAACATTTTGTGCAGGCTAAAATTACAAATAGTAGGTAACTAGTACAGTACTAGGTATAGTAAGGGGAGTGGTGGCGCAGAGTTTAGAGAATATGGGCCTGTGATGGGAAAGTCGCAAGTTCAACTCCCGGTACCGTCAACATCAAAATGTGGGTGGAAAAGGTGAAAGACCCACACCTGCCTCCACCCTCATTTGCCCCATTTTGGGCCCCTGAGCAAGGCGCTTAATCCCCACCATCTGCTCCCAAAAACATGTCTCTCTTGAAAATGAGTTTTCATGACTCAATGAGACTACCTGTATAAATAAAGGGTTAGGGATGTGCGATATGACATAAAATTCATATCACGATATGTATTGTGAAGGGTGGCGGTAACGATATATATCATATGTTTTTGGTATAAAACTTGCAATAGAAATGGAAAAAAAGCATAGGGTGTCCTTTTGCAATCATTTATTTTGAAAACCGCTATACCACAACATAATTTCAAGTAAGAAAATTCAACTACCGTATTTTCCGCCTGATAAGTCTCACCTCTCTATAAGTCGCTTTGTCCAATTATTGGCAATAAATTGGAAAAATCCATGAACATGTCGCACCTTTATTTAAGTCGCATCTATTATGCGTCACCGCTACGCGACGCATCAGTGCGTCATTTGCCCTGCTGAAAATGGCGGCCGCAGAAGCATGCACGGAAGGACTTTTAGCAAGATTAACATGGTAAGAACTATTATTTGTCTGCTGAAAATTATAGCAAAGAGGTGTCTTAGCTGAACTTTTCCTTAATAAATGAACGCAATTGTCAAATCAGCTGGATTTAAAAAATAGTTTCGCTACGTGCATGCGCACGGGTGGGACAACGTTATTTCTTTAAAATTTAGCTAAATAAACGCTTAAAATATATATTTCTTAGCTGACATTATAGCACAAGGGTTCCTGAGCTTAACCGTTCCTTAATAAATTCACGAAATGGTCAAATCAGCTGGATTTAAATTGTTTCGCTTTGACGTCTTCCAAACCGTCGCTTGCGCTACGAAAATAAATTATAAATAAATCGAATTTTTGCTCAAAAATCTCATACAGCTAACAGTTTGTATATGACCACCAAGTAATTACTTTCAGTAAGTTTAAAGAAAATCTGCCGTTTGGTTTATGAGCTATTTGCTAAAAAGTACCCGGAAAAACAACTAAGCTAACCGTGACACATTTACGGTTATAAAACATCGAATTTTATCTCAAACATCTCATAAAGCTAGTCAGTTGTAAATGTCCATATAATGATTACTTTCTGTAAGTTTGATAAAAATCTCTCCTGTGGTTCTTGACTTATTTTGCTAACAAACACAGCTAACAGTAGTTCATACCTCCAGAGCAGGAGGCCGGGCAGCGACAGAGTGTTTCCGACGAGAGGAGGTTGCCGTCGGACACATGAGCTGGAAACGGTTAGTGGACTCTCTGGAAGAGTCAGAGCTCCAGAGCAGGAGGCCGGGTTGCGACAGAGTCAGTCCGACCAGAGGAGGCTGCCGTCGGACATATGAGGTGGGAACGGTCGGTGTAACCTAGCGGACAAAAGTGGTACTGCACCATTTTTTTGCCAAAACGAAAAACGGTCATATCTGAGCCAAAAATTGGTCTAAAAATATGGGTAAAAAAATCCCTAAACACGTCTCACCTCTATTAGTTGTAGGGCATGCAAATTAGGCAAAAAGGTGCGACTTATAGACCGGAAAAAACGGTACTAGGTCCAGAGAATTTTAAAATAATAAACAAATCAAGTATTAGGCTTCTTTCTTGTAGTGCAAACCAGTGCAAAATATATCAATGTAGTTTTAGCCATGTGTTTTAAACAAAAGAAAATGTTAACTCTTAATAGTTTCTAGTCTTCTCACTTGAGAAATGAACAGCAACAGAGCAGCATTTTACATGGTAAATGGAGCTTACTTATATAGCACTTTCCAGCCCCCTTTGAGGGGCCCCAAAGCGCTTCATAGTACCAACCATCCACCCATTCATGCACATATTCATACACCGGTAGCGGTTGACTGCCATGCAAGGCGCTGCCTGTCCTACCGGGAGCAACTCGGGGTTAAGTGTCTTGCCCAGGGGCACAACGAGGTATGCCGTGACCGGGGATCAAACCCGAGACCTTCTGGTCCTGAGCCATCTGCCCTGCCTCTACACCATCTCTACCATTTTACACTGAAACACTTCACCCTCCAACCCTCTAGTGGGCGTCTCCTTCCGCTTTAAGGAGAGCACAAAATGGCAACCAGTTTCCTCTGTGGCTTTGACTAGAGGGTCTCGCAGTAAAATCACACAACACAGCGTTCTTCTACAGATCAGAGAGCAGGTTTAACCCTTGTTTTAAATATATATATTTTTAGCTCAAATGCACTCTAAAGCTGACCAATGAATTTTCAACAAAAAACAACTTCCGACGGAACACAGCGTTTTGCGCATATGTCCGAATACAAGTACGGCAAGCCGGCCGTAGTTAGCTTGTAGCTTCGCTACTTAGCTCTCGAAGAAAGGACTTTAACACAACTTAACACACAGTTTTCAACTAAAAAAAGGTAACAATTAAATCTGGCAACTGATTTTACATCAGACACAGCATTACTGCGGTTAGCCGGTAGAATACAGATCTCTATCGTAAGCTAAATTTCTATCATTTCTACCGTGTACCGTATATAAATCATGCATTCCTATAAAGGGTAGAAATAACAATTGATATTACAAGTACACATAAATCTGAAGTACTTGCAAACAGCCATTTTAAGAGTTTGTTCAGAATGACATTTCTGGCAAAAAGCAATGATTTTGCCATGGCTCAACAGAATGTTCTGTTTATCTTTTAATTTTGCTGTCTGTTAGGAACAGTAGTAAAAATGAAGGTCATGGCCTTTTTGGATTTTTATGCAGCAATCCAATTTTCAAAAATAAACTTTCTCACATTTAGATGCATTCACAAACGAAAAATGGTTTGTCTGTTGCTTGTTTTTTTAAATTCAACTTCAGTAGAAACACAGTCTAAATTTCTGCACTTTTTTATTGGACAAATAGTAAGGTAATACTTTTCAGCCCCAAGCAGCTATAGTCTTTAAAGCTTTTTTTTTTTAAATCATGAGTTATAAACCTCAGATTAACAATTTTTAAAAATCTATTTATTTTGCTTTCTGTTAGGCACAATGGTATGGATTAAAACAAATAAAAGCATGGAAGACAGACAGAAAACTCCCATTCGATAGCTTATATATGTTGAGGATATTTAACCAGCGATTGAGAGACTGACTAGAATCTTGGGAGATTATTTTAAGCTGCTTTCCTTGTGGGTCATGTCAATAAAAGTGAGGGGATTTTGTGAGTAACACACACAACAGCCTGAGGTCTCAGAGAGGAGGGAGAACCAGAAAAAAATTAAAGAAAGACAACGGGAAAACATCTCAGGGAAGAATGTGTAGCTGATGTTACTTTTAACATGAAAACCAAGAACAGATCCTTCCTTATGCATTAGGAATGTTCCATTTTTAGAAATTAAATTACAGATTGCTTAAAGAATTACAATTAAAGTGAATAATTCAAGATTCAAGATTCAAGAGCTTTTATTAACATTGCACCAGTTTTCACCAATACAATAATGTGCCACGATGTCTGTTTATTTTTACATAACATCAATGTGAAATTGAAAGAGGATTGTGTTCTAATGTACGCTTCTGGAATAAAAATTAGCACATTAAATTAATGCAGAATTAGATGTCAGCAAACATACACTTGTTTTGTCAATTAAAAATATTTAGCAGTTTAAAATCCCTGACACTGTTTAATTAACAAAACAAAAGGTAATTATTGCAAATAATTAAAATGTCTTTCTCAAACATACATAATTATATTGATCATAACAAACGAATCTCAGCATCAGACTTTCAATTATGACAATTGATAAGTTTTTGCCGGCTGGAGCTTTTAGTTTTTGGTGTGATGGTTATTGTTTTACCGGTATTGGTTAATTGTGGTCCCACCTTCAGAACCTACTGTAAATCAGTTTGCCTAAACACAACAAGAGCACCACATACATTGTACATCCATTGACAAGCTATTATATAAGCATTCTATAGCTTTTGACAATAATAATAATCATAATGAATTCAATTTATAATGCACTTTTCATTAATAAAAATCTCAAAGTGCTAAGCAAAGACAAGCAAAGACATTGAGTAAAATTTGACCCTGATTTGTGACGTGATCTTGGAGCTGAGGTGATAAATAGCATTGGTGTCCAAAGCATTTGTAAAATGCATGTGTGTATGTGTGTGTGGGGGGGGGATCCTCCCCCAGAATTTTTTAAAGTAAAGTAGATGCCATTTCCTGAATTCTGGTGTATTTTAACGGGCCGTTAAGCATCTACAGGTAGTCCCCTACTTACGAACAAGTTCCGTTCCTACACCCGTTCGTATGTCGAAAACGCCGTACGTCTGAAAACACATACACTGGCCGCCACTTATACACGTACATGTACGGTACTGTACAGTTGCCAAGCACTTTGCCTATCCTAACACAGTACCCTACATCAAAAAACACATACATTTGGAGCCATAATGAAGGAAAAAAAGAGGTAATTTCTTACTGTGAGCTGGTCAAGCCTGTCTCCGTCTGTTAGCATGTTAGCTCGTTGCACGTCCGAGCTCTGCAGCTTCCTACTGCTTCACGCGGTCCAATCTGTTTACAGTAAGGCCTGTTAGCATGTTAGCTCCATACATTTGGAGCCATAATGAAGGGAAAAAAGAGTTAATAACTTACTGGGAGCTGGTGAAGCCGTTCCTCCGCATTTTAGCATGTTAGCTCGGGGTCCCACGAACATCCAGGCCGCCAAGCCGTTTGTCCACATTTTAGCATGTTAGCTCGGGGTCCCACTAACATCCAGGCCGCCAAGCCGTTCGTCCATGTTTTAGCATGTTAGCTCGGGGTCCCACGAACATCCAGGCCGCCAAGCCGTTCGTCCGCGTTTTACCATGTTAGCTCGGGGTTCCACGAACATCCAGGCCGCCAAGCCGTTCATCCGCATTTTAGCATGTTAGCTCGGGGTCCCACGAACATCCGATGCCGCGAGGCCGTTCCTCCGCCTGAGACGTCCACAGAGTTCACAGAGCGTTTCCAGCTCATGTATCCGAGCGAGGCAACCTCTGATCGGACATATGGTCCGTCCAACGCCAGCTGTCGAGGCCGGAGCTAACCGAAGCTAACCGAAAACTGGCGGACACTGCCGAAAACTGGCGGATACTGCCGAAAACTGGCGGGCACTACCAAAAACTGCCGGAAACTGCGTAAATAGGCTTCTAAATAATAATAATACTTTATTTATAAAGCCATTTAAAACAACCACAGCTGCAATAAAGTGCTGTACACATAAAATCAAGAACATTTAAACACATAAAATAAGATTTTTCAAAAAAAAAAATTTTTTTTAATGAGATGCGTGATGTAACCCCGAATCGCCGTAAGTCGAGACTGCCGAATGTCGAGGACTACTTGTATTTTTACTTAGCCTACATAAGTAAACACTTGATTCAATAACTATTTCTGAGAGTACGGCACAAGATGTAGCCTGACCAACAGCTCTCCTTCTGTGAATAGAGCACTCCGCTTTTTTCATGCATCCTATCCCCCACCCCCGAGTTGAAAATAAGCGGAACTAGTGTAGAGCTAAGCTAACAGTGCACAATACAGATGTGTTAGCTAAGATGGTACAGTTGTGGCACTTGTAGCACTTCGCTTCTCTCACACAACCTAACCCCCACCTCTGTCAACAACTGCCAGCACTAACGTAATGCTAAGCTAGCGTGCAAAACTGAGGTGGAGTTGTTGTAGGTAACCAGAAAAACCCGACGTGGGTTTTTAGTGGTAGTGGTTCTACTATTAATCAAGTGGAATGGATTTATTCACGAAGAAATAGAAAGCGCTGGGTGAACTAATATTTCATGGTAAACGTGGGGCGGTCTGAATGAGTATTTTTTAAATGGGGGAGGGACATGTCCCCTTCACATTTAATCATTGTGACGCCTTTGATAAACAGTGTACGCAACACTCTGCCTAGTGAAAATACAAACATGTATCTAGTTTCTTCACATCATCTTGAGTAGATCAAAAGTTATGGGCAGGACAAGAGATGGTTCCTTGACAAATGGATGGAGATTATACCATCATACGTTTGCCTTTGACAGGTGTGCAAAAAATCTATCGTTTTAATCTAAAGAATAGTGGATACAAATGAATAAACTTAGACTTGGCAGCATGACGGCTCAGTGGTTAGCACTGTTGCCTCACAGAAAGAAGGTCCTGGGTTCAATCCCTGTTTGGACCTTTTTTTTTGTGGCGTTTGCATGTTCTTCTTGTGCTTGCTCCCACAGACCAAAAACATGCATGTTAGGCTGCCTTCAGGTCCAGGTCTCCCATGCAAAAGAGATCTGAGATCTCAATGGAATTTGCCTGGTTAAATAAAGGTTAATTAATTTAAAAACAAACTTCCAAACAGGTGTATTAATGAATATCCAAGCTGTGAGTTGTGTGTCTTAGAAGCCTCAAATAGCCGATTGTGGATCGCTTCAATACATGGGAAATCCACACAGAACCTGATGCTGGTGTAGATCACCACCATGCACATAAAAAATTTTAACTTAAAAGATTTACAAAATAAATAAATAAAATAAATAAATAAGTAAAAAGATAATGCTACACCAGATGCTTTTCACCAAGAGTCGTCAGGTGAAACTGGGACTGTGTGTGTGTTCTTTGTACCACATTTAGCTCTGAAAAGGGATTTGACAGCACTTTCACGATAAGCAGAGTATCAAAACATTCTGTATTCAGGGTTGGGTAGGAATGTTTTGCATATAAAGCCTTTATCATACTGTAATTATTTTCTTTTAAGGTACCATCTAGCATACAAAATATCTCTGGTTGAAATTTCTTAGTGTATGAAAATCAAAATACATGCAGTAGTTTAAGAGGAGAGTGAGTATTTACATATACAGGTGGTCCCCGACTTACGACGGCCTCGACTTACGACGTTCCGGACTTACGAACGCGCTTACGAACAGTACTGTTGTGCAGTAAATACAGCACTGGTATGTGTTTTTAGATGAAAGTGTGTTAGCTAACCGTTTGTAAATAAAGTTCTGTGCATGTTTATGAACCAGTATGTACGCTTGTTCAGTCTCATGTTGATAAACGGGTGTGCGGCGCAGCGTTAGCATACATTTTCCGACTTACGACCAAAAATCCGGACTTAGGAACGCCACGTGTAATGCGTTTCGACTTATGAATTTTCGGGTTACGAATGGTGCGTAGGAACGGAACTCATTCGTAAGTAGGGGACCACCTGTACTTATAAACTTTTTGCAACTTCTTTCCTTCCACCTCAGCTATCTCCTGCAGTTCATTTGGAGGTACTCTGAGGTTTTTCAGGGTGTGTTATTCTAGCAATAATAAAATAAATAAAATAAATGTCACATTTTTGTCATCTGTGTATGTTTCCCATACTTGACAGACAAAATTGGTCTCTGCATTTAACCCAACCACCACCAGGTGGTGCAGTGAGCAGCCGTAGTCAGCGCCCGGGGAGCTGGGGAAAATAGATGTGCACTCATAGACACCCCAAGGTGTGCCGTGGCCGAATGCAACCTCTGTAACAAGTTCTGGGTTGACCCTTGAGTTTTCTCCCATTGGTGCATTTGAAACGTCTAGTTTAGAAAAAGTCCCTACTAGAGGCTCAAACTCCCTCAAATGAGCAGTGATTTTATTTTGAGCTACATTTGAATAACCAAACTCTTCGCCCTATCATTAGGGGTAAAACTGGTATTTTTGCAAAAGCAGCTCATTTCATCCATTTGTACTGTATTTATAATCACATTATTTCCATCAATGCCCAAAACTCTACCCTTTGAGCGACAGTACCTCATGGACGAGGTTAGAAAGTAGACCAATTGGTCAATTAGCAGCTTTGCCTTCCAGCTCAGCTTCTTTTTCTCTTTGACAGAACAGTAGGCTACATTAGCTGTGTTTCCATCCATTTTCATGTCGTATTTTGAGCTACCTCGCAAATATGTAAATACAAATTAATGCGAAGCAGAAGTGTTTCCATCTACTCTGCTTGTAGCGCATCTACCAAGCCACGCACAGCGTCATTACGTCAGACGTCAGCGTCATTACGTCAGACGTCAGCACTGCGCATGTCTACAGTAAACAGGAAGTAGCGGTTGAAAACAGAACCCGGCCACACATCTCGTCAAAATGGAGAGAATATTTCAGGTACGTGTTGCTATCGGGCAAGTTGTATTTATTCTGTCATGCCAACTAGTTTTAGCGATGTTACATGTTGTCCGGAGCGGAAACAGCTGAACGTCACGTGACGTGAATGTTCGCTACGTCAGAAATGAGTCGGAAAATGTGTTTCCATCTGTCGTTTAGCGCATCTCAAATCCCAAAAACCACCTCAAGCGAGCGTATAAACTTTTTAGCGTAATTCAGGAAGTAACCTCGCAATTTGCCGTTTCCATTAAGCTTTTCTGCTGCGCTATTTCAAATTGCGCAGCTAGAAACCTTGATGGAAACACGGCTACTGTCAGCATTTCAACGGATTCCATCCAAATCTGCTTTCACTATCCCAACTGTTCCGATTTCACCCATGAACAAGAACTTGATATACGGAAACCCCTTTCAAGTCCAAGTTCATTTATTATCCCCATGGGGCAATTTGTTTCACAGTCAGTAGACACACAAAACATCCATAATAGACAAGACATTGATACATTAAAAATAACCATACTGTACAGAAATAACCACTGTTAATTGAGAAGCCTGATCGCTACAGGGATGAATGACCTTTTCAGTCCGTTTGTTCTACATCTGGGCAGCAGATACCTGCGTCCAGATGGAAGCAACCTGAACTCACCAAGGAGTGGGTGATCAGGGTCTGCGAGAATCAGCCTGACCTTGTTCACTGACCTCACATTGTGGAGGTTCTGTCGGACGATGCAATTGCCAGCAGTTTAGCAGCACATCCTGACAATCCCCAAGAGTTTGTTACTGTTTTTGCAAGTCAAACGTCCAAACCAACAGATGAAGGTGAAGGTTGAGACTCAATAAAACATGAATAAAACGTTCTCACGAAAGTCAAATCAACATTAAGAATAAAAATAGCTAAATCGATTGCAGTACTGTACAAAGTCAGAGACCTATTGAATGATAAAGCTCTGTATTTGTTGTATAACACAATCATTGTTCCACACTTAATCTATTGTATTGATGTTTGGGGGAATGCGTGTAAAACAATCACAAAGCCTATTTTTGTATTACAGAAAAGAGCTGTAAGAATTATCACTAGAAAACATTACCGTCATCCATCAAGTACATTATTTTATCAACTAAAGTTATTGAAGTTCCATGATTTGGTAGACTATAATATTTTATCAGTTATGTATAGGGCTCAAAATAATGCATTACCTTTAAATATCCAAATGCATTTTGTTAAAAGACAAAGTTGTTATAATCTTAAGGGGACAGAGATGTTTGTAAAACCACAATTCAGAACTAGTTTGAAGGGACGTTCTACCTCAATCCAGGGAATTAGATTATGGAATGGCTTGGAGAATGTAGTTAAAAATGCCAAGTCAATGTTTACATTTAAGAAAATGATCAAAACAAATGTGTTAAAAAAATATATATGAAATAGCGTAATGTGTATTGTATTAGTTAGAAAATTAGAAAGAGTTAGTCATTTTGTACTGTTGGTTGAAGATTATTATTGTTTAATCTGATTGTTGGAAAAAGTTGGTTGAAGATTATTATTGTTTACATGGTTGATTATTATTGTTTAATCTGATTGTTGGAAGTAAGGGGCAGATATAATAAGATTTATTCTTCTTTCTGCTACCTTTCATTTTTTATATTTTGTACATTATCATTTATGAGATTGTCTTGTATTGTTTCTTTTGTAAAAAAAAAAATGAACAAATTTAATAAACATAAACATTAAAACAACAGAGCTTCTGATAAAAAATACATTCACTGGTGGGCCTTGGTACAAAGGGAGTTCACATGGGGGTCAAAGGTCAGTTTGTCATCAAGAACAGTTCCCAGATATGTATACAGTTACATCACCTTGACAGCTTCACTATTAGTGACCACATACTGATGAAGCCCTCCGGATAGAGGGCGAAACGTCTCTTTAAAGAAGAAACTGTCCAGACGACCTGACTGAGAATTATTGGATTTGGTACCTGGATGATTGAGCATGAACTTTGTTGCCTTGAACCACTTTGGCTGTGGCGACCTGACTGTAATGAGTCAACGGGGGGCAGGATGCCCCCCCCATAAACCATCTTAGCTCCAGCAAACTGGTTGGTCCACTTAAGAAGTTTACTGCCTGGTGGGGAAACAGTTTACTGGAACTCCTCAGACTGATGAAGCCCTCTGGATAGAGAGCGAAACGTCTCTTTAAAAAAGAAACTGTCCAAGTGACCTGACTGGGAATTATTGGATTTGATACCTGGATGATTGAGCATGAACTTTGTTGAAGACTCAACCATTCAGTTACGTCCCCGACCACAGGCCCAGGGTCTGGGTCATCACTGCTGAGAAGGGACAGGAAGACAAGAGTCATCAGCAAATTTTAAGACGCTGTGGGAGCTGGCCATGATAATGGTTTGTATATAAAATGAATAAAAGGGGTGAAAGAACACAGCCTTGAGGGGAACCGATAGAGGACAGAAAGACATCAGAGAGGCAGTGGCTTAATACCGTATTTTCCGGACTATAGGACGCACCGTAATAATAATAATAATAATAATGTCTTTTTCCTGTCATCTGCGTATGTTTCCCATACACAGACGAAATTCATCTCTGCATTTAACCCAACCACCTACCAGGTGGTGCAGTGAGCAGCCCGAAGCTCACTTTGTCCAATTATTGCCAAAAATTTGGAAAAATCCATAAACGGGTCACACCTTAATGTAGATCGCACCTACGTCACGCCGACGTAACGCGTCATCTACCGCTGACGTGACGCGTCACCGCAGAGACAACCCGGAAATGTGAACTTGGTAGATCCAAGATGGCGGCGTATGCAAACGTTGCGGCTTCTCTCTCTCCCAGCAACACGGTGCTTTCGTCTGTTTTGTCCTGTATGCCGCAATTTGCCGGCACGTCTTTGTCTTGTCTACGTGTTCAAGAACGCAAGTATAGCCGTGAATTCCTGCTTGATGTCGGAAAAACCGCTCATTTGGGAATAAACAGCGAACTCCAGGAGAAGCTAAATGAGCTCGAGGAGGAGTTACGTGAGCTTCGTGACTGCGAGCTGCTCTGGAAGCCAGCCCCGAGCTTCCCTTCATCGCGCCCGCCGTGGAAGTGCCACAAGCGGCGTGACGAAAAGAGGAAGCCAGCCCCGAGCCTCCCTTCACCGCGCCCGCCGTGGAAACGCCACAAGCGGCGTGACAGGAAACAGAAGCGGGGTAAACGCGGAGGTATCAGAGCTAGGCTAGCAGCTAACCCACACAAGCCGGCTATTCCATCCATGGTTCTGGCTAACGTGCGCTCCCTGGACAACAAATTGGATTATATACGCCTGCTACGAACGACACAAAAGACTGTGAGAGACTGTTGTGTGTTTGTGTTCACGGAAACGTGGCTTAACAACAACGTTCTGGACCACGCTATTCAGCTGGAGCAGCTAACATGCTACAGAGCGGACCGAGCTCTCATCAAGGGAGGTAAGACTCGCGGAGGCGGGCTCTGTGTTTACATCAACAACGCATGGTGTCGTGATGCTGCTGTGGTCTACAAACACTGCTCACCTTTTGTGGAGTTCATGACTATTAAATGTAGACCGTTCTTTTTACCGAGGGAGTTTACAGCTGTTTTGATTGTTGCTGTATATATCCCTCCAAGCTCCAACAGCAAAGATAGAGGTGAGGCACTAAATGAACTATATGTGCACATCAGTGAGCAACAAACAGCCCACCCTGATGCTTTTCTCATCACGGCTGGTGATTTCAACCATGCAGATTTAAAGAGTGTATTACCAAAAACATACAGAAACATAAACTTTGCAACAAGAGGAAACCACACCCTGGACCAGGTTTACACCACCATGAAAAATTCCTACAGAGCCGTCCCCCTCCCCCACATTGGTGCTTCGGACCATATCTGTGTCATGCTAAAGCCAGCATACAGGCCACTGGTGAAAGTCACAAAACCAGTCCGCAAGCAGATACGAGTGTGGCCAGAGGGGTCTTCAGAGGCACTCCAGGACTGTTTTGACACCACAGATTGGAGTATGTTCAAAGAAGCTGCTACCACAAACAACACCACATGTCTCCAGGAGTACTCAGACACTGTATGTTCATACATCACCAAGTGCATTGATGATGTAACCAACCTTAAAACCATCACTGTTCGGGCTAACCAGAAGCCATGGCTGACAGCTGAGGTTAAAGCCAGGAATGCTGCCTTCAAAGCGGGAGATCAGGTGGGCCT
>JBBPBX010058042.1:8358-22232 GCA_038048925.1 Garcialebias charrua
GTATATGTATATGTATATGTATATGTATATATATATATATATATATATGTATGTATATATATGTGTATATATATGTGTATATATATATGTGTATATGTATATATATATATGTATATATATATATTTATGTGTATGTGTATGTATATTATACTGCATGAATGCTTTATGGGTAAAATAAAAGTAAGTTTTACCTGATATATATAATACAGTGGCCAACTAGTTAATGGCTTTTTTGATTGCACTGTGTCTATAATAACCTCTCTTTCCCATCTCTAAATAAAACCCTTTGTAAATGAAGAACATAAATTAAAAATTGATGCCACAAAACCCCCAGTCTATGGCACCAGATTTACATTATAGCTAAAAAAT
The DNA here is from genome assembly GCA_038048925.1 of Garcialebias charrua. Classification (NCBI taxonomy): domain Eukaryota; kingdom Metazoa; phylum Chordata; class Actinopteri; order Cyprinodontiformes; family Rivulidae; genus Garcialebias; species Garcialebias charrua. The sequence continues at coordinate 8,728 of JBBPBX010058042.1, forward strand.
TGCATATTTAGAAATATTTCTTCACATGAATTAGAATGTATCAAGGATAAGGTCTGCTGTGTCTCCCTCATTAATAAGTGACCACCAGCAGTTCTTCACACTCCCCTGTGACTGTGCAAAGCTACTTCTGCTGGTCAAAGTCAAACAGCAATAAAACAATGATTACCGGTACATGCTCTCGCTCGCTCGCTCTCTCTCTCTCTCTCTCTCTCTCTCTCTCTCTCTCTCTCTCTCTCTCAAAACATCACAGTCTCTCACTTAAAACATCACAGTCTCTATCAGCATCAACACTTTTCATTTTCAGTGAGATGTGAGAGGAGAAGCCTGGGTCTCTCTGACCAGAGTAAAGCAGGACAGAGTAGACTCTGCCCAGGTCAAAGACACTGAAAAGAGGCGAAGTCAGTGATGTCCTCTTGTGAGATAAATTTAGTTATTTTTACAGTGAGTGGATAGCCTCAGTGGTGTAGTACATTTTTATAGTGGGTATACTGTGCTTAGAAATCAAAGCACACCAGTTAATGCAATAATCAATGTAGATTTTGAAGCATATTGAACATTTCCAAATTTCTCTGATGCTTATATTTGAATAAATGAACAACAAACTTCGTACAACAGTTGGCTTTGTATTAAAAACATGTTATAGAATTTATAAAACGGTATCAAAGCAAAGCGCTGCATACCAGGATTGTTACAGAAGCATTTAACTGCTGTTTAACATATCAACGACATGGGCCTAATGATATGTCATGTATCGTTGGGCATTTTTAAGTGGTTACAATGAAATTCTTAAGCTTTTCTAGTGAGTATACTCCATATGTCAGAGTACCACGTAGACTACACCACTTCCTCCCAAGCAATGAGCTTTGATCAACCATGGGATTAATACTGGTGGGTAGATTTGGTGTCACTGGCCTGACTTGACTTGTGTTTAGGGTATGTTCTTGGAAATGCTTGTTGTTCTGATAAATGATTGGAATACTATCTTAAGTTAGCTTATGTAAGTAAGCATAAAGCTGTCCTCAAAATGAAAACTCCAGACCATCATTCTCTGATATGATATTTTAACATGATAAACGTATGATCCAAAATAAATTAAAGGCACGTTTTGTCCATTCATCCATCCATCGTCCTGCTTGTTCATTTTCAGGTCACAGGGGTCACTGGTACCCTTATCCAGCAGTCACCCTGGACAAGTCTCCATATCGTTATTTACAGTATGTTGGGAGGATGTTTTTTTTTTTTTTATTCAGTTGAACTTTGAAGAAGGAACTAGCCACAGCATTATAACATATAAACCTGAACGTCATATGAAAAGTAAGGTTTGTGTCACAAGATGTGAATTTTTTTCTAACTGGTACATGTTCCGGTCTTAAGTCTCTGCTGTTAGTTGTCATCAAATATTTTCCATTGCTGAGTCAGTTGGCACAAAAAAAGGTAGCTCAGCCTGGTGTGTTGGCTCAGCCTCAGTCGTCCATGATCCTATTCAATTGTTTGTCCTTTGAGTGTAGGAATTTTTACTTACTAAAGAAGTCAGAAATATGAGGCATCGTTTTTTTCTGTCTCCATAAGAAGTGGAAGTACCCTGCTTTTATTTATTTATTTATTTATTTATTTATATGTTTATATGTTGCTACCAACTGCTGTTGCCTCTCTCCATACCATGTTTGAATAAGGAAGTGTTTTACACTTGGCTGTGAGCGATGGAAAATCTTGTTTGAAAATTCCATGTACTTAACAGAGACCAGTGGAAAGTTATTAAAATCAATTATCTTTTTTGCTTTTGTTTTCTGTTTATATTAAACTTATGAACACCTCTAGATATTGGGTTTGATGTAGAACCAATTTAAAAGATGTAACACATCCATCCCTTTGCTTCTTCCTTTCTGGGTCACAGGGTCAACGGTGCCCATGTTCAGCAGTCACTGTGCGAGAGGCGGGGTACACCTTCCGCAAGTCCATCACAGGACCTTGTGACGGAGTTGCCTTCATGAACTTGAGTTCATGTTGACAGCTTTAGCATGTTCTCAATACTGTACAATCCCATTACTGTATATTATTAAAGCTCATCCACTAATCGTCATTACATCAAACTGTAGCAATAAAACCACATAAGTACCGGTAAACACCTGAATGAAAAACCAAAAAGTACAGTAATTGTAATGTTACCTTTGATCAAATATTTTCTACAAAAACTAGTGTACCGGTACTCCTGTGGTTGTCAGCATTTCCTGGTTCTTCACCTCCACACCACAGCATTATTTATCATTCCAGCTCATTGTTGTGCACAGCAGTGTTTTATCTGTGAGTGTAGCTAACGGGTCACATGACTGAAAACTGTCCATAGGAACCAAATGTGATTTTTAGAAATATTTACACCTGGAACTGTTTTTGTTTTTGTTGCACTAAACCATAAAGTAATGTTACTCCAGAACATATGGCTCAGTAAGGTGCCATGCCCCATCAGCAAAATCATTATGTTCTCTGATTGGATTAGTGAATTGGTGACAACCTGAATGACAACCTCAGCTGGGGCAACAACACCACCAGCCTGATCAAGAAAGCTCATCAGAGACTCTACTTCCTCAGACGTCTGAGACGAGCTGGTCTGAGAAGCTCAGTCCTCACCTTCTTCTACAGGTGTGCAGTGGAGAGCATCCTGTGCTCCATCATCAACGTGTGGCATGGAGGCTGCACAGCTGCAGAAAGAAAAAGCTTTACAAAGAGTGGTGAAGGCTGCACAGAAGATGTTGGAGTCAGTCTCCCCACCATCACAAACATCTACACTTCCAGATGCTGGAAGAGAGCCACCTGCATCATGAAGGACCACACTCACCCAGCACACACACTTTTTGTCCCACTCCCTTCAGCCAGGAGGAGCATCAAGTGTAGAACCACTAGACCAGGTGTCTGCAACCTTTACGATCAAAAGAGCCATATTTACACCTTTGTTGACTTAATTGAAAGTGTTCAGAGCCGCAACAACATGCTACACCTGTGATTATCAACTGGTGGTCCATGGGCTAGGGTTGTTGGAGAGGGCTTTTGTGGCCACTAGGGGTGACATAATAAAGCTAAAATATCAAATGATTTTTAACATTTACTGATATTTTTACAATTTAAGACAAATGAAAGGACCAGATTATTTGGGCGGGGGATAGTTTATCTAATTAATAAAAACTATGAACTATGCAGACTTTTTATTTTCAAAAAATTAAGTATAGAGATAAAGCATAAAGTTAAAGTATGTTTTACTCCTTGTACAAAGTAATTGTTCCAGTATTCACATATTTGCTAAATAAATTACAGGAAAACTGCCAAAACTAGTACTTTAGTTGTATAACCAATAAAATCCATTATTTTATTTTTTTATTTGGTTAAAGCTTGAAAGAGCCACTGGGGACCAAAGAGCCGCATGTGGCTCCAGAGCCGCAGGTTGCAGACCCCTTCACTAGACTGAGGAAAATCTTCTACCCTGAAGCTGTTAGACTCATGAATCTCTAACCAGGATGATCACTGTGTAAAAAAAGAGAAAAAAAATCACTACTTGATTGTTGATATGTGCTGCTGACTACCAGTATCCCTATTGCTGATCTTATGCTGCTGATCTGTTTCATGCTGCTGTGTTCATTCATACCCATCTGCTCACATGTCCGTGTTGCTGTTGGTGCTTAGCGTATTTTTAGCATGTGACTTTATAATCTTCACAGTCTGACTGATTGGATAAATAGTATATGATATTTCTGACACTGTATAAATTGAATGAACAGCATTCAGTTTGTAGGGAGATGTTTTTTTTTTGTTGTTGTTTTTTGCACATGGTAAAAGTTATTTAGAGTAGGAAAAAATGACGTTATATCTGTCTTCATGAATGGCACTCTGTTATCAGGTTACTGCAGATATACTCAGTGAAGAGTCTGCTGCCTTTTTTAAATCACTAAAAAATATTTGCCAGAATTTTTTTCTTCTTATATTTTTTATAAATATTTACTGGTCTAAATAACAACTAGAATGACTGATGTCACATTATTTTACACAAACTTACAATAATAATGATAGAGATTTACCTGACTGAATAAAGGTTGAATGAAAAAAGACAATAATAGCACTTTGAGATTTTTATTAATGAAAAGTGCGGTATAAATTGAATTTATTATTATTATTATTGTAAAATGAAATGTTTTATGTATAATCCGACAAAGTTAAGTCAGGTCCTCTGGATGGTTTCTTTTTGTGGAAACGTTTGTTTCATGTTTCATGTATGTTTTGAATCACTTTGGCCATGACTGCCTTTAACGCGTCGGTGGGGGAGAGGACAAACCCCACAAACCATCTGAGCATCATTGAACTTGTTGACACACTATGCGAAGGTGTCTTTTATAAGACTGAGTTTGTTTTCGGCTCCTCTGACTGGTCTTTTGGATGAGAGACGAAACGTAAAAAATAAAAAATAAAGAATCCGCCCAGAGGACCTGACTTAACTTTGTTGTTGTTTTCTACCTGGATTATTGAGCATGAATAAGGATGTTGTACATGTATGATAAACATGTAACAAACATCTTTATTCAACCTGACTTTTCACAAACTCCTCTGTCTTACAATGGTCTGGTTTGGTAACCAAAATATTTGCATCCTCTGACTTTCCCACATTCTTGAGTAAAAGTACAGTTCAGTCAAGTATGCAATGTTAAGGGTGTTGTTCGCTCAAAAATTGCCTCCACGGTGTTGCACGTGCAACCACCATAGCTCCCATCATTCAAGGGGAAGTTTGAAATATGCCCACTTCAGCATTCTCCTCACCACAAACAACATACCGGTACCTCACATTAATGCCCTCATGGGGATCTTGAAAAAGCTACACAAACTCACCTGCACACGCAAACCCACCCATCCAATAACACTCTTATTCACTAGAATATAAAATGTCGTTGTGTGGTGTCATATGGTGCAGAGTAAGAGGAAGTTTGTTGTTCAGATTTACATAAAGCTGACAGAAACTACGTACATTTAAGTGCATTGAAGCATTGGACCACAGCATTGAATTTGAGACCTTTTCATAACAGGGCCTCTGTTAAAGTATGTCCAGGACAGTTTTTAACTTTCATGATAAGAACTCATGAGCAAATGCCTCAACCGGTTGCAGTTTGCCCAAAGGACACACTCATAATAAAGTAAATGTGGAAATAAACATTTGTTTGTATTTTTATTGTTCGAACAGGTCTTCCACCGCAAATGTTAACATGTTTTGTTTGTTAATACAAATTAGTCTTGTTCAAACTAACAATTCAAAATAGGATATAATTTGTTGCCAAGTTATTTCATTTTCTTAAGTGCATAAACATTTTTTTTTTTTTAATTCATGTCACGTTTCTGGTCTGCTCCTGTCATCCAACCACGCCCACTCTGTTCATGCATCTCAATAAATGATCATGCATTTCACCCATTTCTTGCTTAAGCCCCAACTCCTTGCTTGCCAGATTACTGAACTTACTCTGATAGTAGATGTCCACGTTCACTTCATAGTCTTGTTTACCTGCCTTGTCTTGACCTCACCTTGCCCTTTGGATTCCCTGCTTTGCCTGCTCCTTGTCTGCATTGGGTTAACTTCTCTGACGACGGTACTGACTCTGCTTCCTATTTTCACGACTCATGGATCACAATTTGGATTTGGTTTTGGATCTCTGACCAACGGTTCTTGACCCCTTCCTGCTCTACTGGACTTTGCCCTTGAAGGCACCTTAAAATGACGCGCTGAATAGGCCTCTCTCTCTGCTGCAACTCACTCACGGTGTCTGACGTCAGCATCTCCAACTCCCTGAAGGAGTCCCTCCGTTGGTGACTGCTTCTGTAAAACTCTGAACATTCACCGTGAAGCTTTGATAACCAACATACGGTACCTGTCTCTGCAGATTGGACCTGTTCTCTGACATAGACCTCCACCATCAGCGATTTATCAATAAATCTGTTTAACCATTCCTGTTGACCGATGTTGTGCACAAATCCTAAAATTCACTTTTATCAATTCAGGCACCCCTAAATCTAAAATACAAATGTGAATACCTGCAGATAAACTTCTTTATCATTATAGGATAAAATATGTAAATATTGAAACAGTAATACCCAGGCATAAGGACTGAAGAGAACAGACTCCATGCCTTGATAAAGTTTACAGTGTTTACTTACAAAGTAATGAATGTTGTCAAACGTACATGGGAAGGACTGGAACCCTAAGAGATGGGTTAATAGGATATCTGCAGAGGTGATAATGTTAGTAGTGATTTGAGTCAGTCATGGGGACAGGTGATCCAATGGTTCCAGGGCAAGGAAGGGAGACATCCTGTAATATTTCCAAGTAGGAGGAAGACAAGTGGTAGGAAGGGGAAGAGGCAGCGGAGGAGGCACAGGTGAGCTCAGAAGAAATCCCAAAAACAGGTGGCAGAGATAATGCTGTAAGCACAAATGAACACAAGATGAGTTATCATTATTCTCAGTCACAATTACAAGTACAGGGACAGAAACACAACTACCATTGACGGGTAATGCCCCAGCGCTGACTGGATGTCCTCTGCAGCCTGTTATGCTCCTGTTGTTCATCAAGACGATGATCCTCTAGTGCGGAGCTCTGATGTGGCTGCATTTATTTTATTTAACCTTTATTTAACCAGGCAAATCCCACTGAGATCACAGATCTCTTTTGCAAGGAAGGCCTGGGCCTGAAGGCAGCCTAACATGCATGTTTTTGACTGCAGGGAGCTGACGGAGCAGAACTCCCACAAATATTCAGGAAATATAATAGAAAATGAATCATAATTCCTCAGTTGTAAAATATATATGTAAAAAAATCCTCTAGTTTTCATACATGGGTTGGTAAAGTTACTATAAGAGCTAATTATTTCCTATTTAGTTTCCTCAGTTAATATTTTGACATTTTTGAGAAGCCAACACTTAAGCTAATGCCTCCAGGCTTCAATAATACATTTTAAATTAAACATACTGGACCTTAAGTTGCAGTGAATGGCATGTCATATGGAAAGAGCAAGTAATAGATGAGTCAAAACACACAATCAAGCTCTTTGTAGGAAGCTCAACAGTGTTGTAGAAAACAGCAAAAACCAGGATTCATAATCAAGCTGTTTTTTTCATCTAATTTTATTTAAGCTGATCTGGTCTAGGTTTTAATCTACAGATATATCTGACTCTATGCCCTTTAAATTTATACATAAAGAGATCTAACACATAAATAAAGATTGTGTGCTTAATAAAACACCTCACAAAGCTTTTTCCAACAACCGGTGTGAAAGACGATCTCCCCTTCCGCTAGACTTTACAGATGTGAGTCAGCAACAAGAGATGCCAAGTCTGGAAAGAGGTGGTCTTTGCTTGTATAAAAGGTATTTGGATACCTGTACCAGCAGGTCCACAGCGTCATAAAGGTCACACCTTCCTTACAAAGCTAAAAACCAGCTCAGGGAAAGAAACAATACAATTTGGAAATATCGCACTCAACCATCTGTTAATCCCAAAGGATAAATTCAGGGATGTTAACATGTCCAAACTTTTGTTTTCAAAGATTCACTTTTATGATATAAAAGATTTATTTCCAAATATAAAGCAGCCTAGAAGGTAAGTTAGCCAGCCTGAGCATTTTTCTTCATGTTAAATCGTTTTCACCCTGTGTTTGACTGGTTTTGTTCCACAGGGTTGATATTGTACTGAGTAGAAAAAAGCAAAAGAACAACATCTTGTCATTTGTCATGGGGCAAACAAGTCCCTCAAATAACAGGTAGTGTTTGTTCTTTTAATCTTTTCTATGATTATGTGCTACACTTAAAAAGAAAGTAAATGGTTCAAATTAGTATTTTTTTATTATTACAGCTGGCAGGCTGACCATAAACGCCACCCGTCACTGGACAAACTATTGAAAAATAAAAGTAAGAAATGTAGTTATTTCACAAGATATGCTATTACATTAATTCTGATGGCTTTTAAACAATCAACAATCTACATATATTTTTTTTTTTTCTTCCACAGAGTACTTAGCAGCATTCCGCTCATTCCTACAGTCAGAGTTCAGTGAGGAAAACATCGAGTTCTGGCTTGCATGTGAAGACTTTAAGTCAACAGCCTCATCAGAAGACCTCGGCTGGAAAGCAGAGAAGATCTATGGGGAGTTTATCAGCCCCTCAGCCTGTAGAGAGGTCAGTCTGAAGGGAATAACAAGGTTGGTGGTTTATGGTGGAAAGAGCCAGTGCTTTGTTGCCATTTCTGGTCTTACTTAAAATACATTCATCTAAAACTAACCTTGCAGAACAGTGGTGGGAGGTATTGTTGCATAAATACAAGAAAGGGCACCAGTGATCAAGAAAATAAGGGAAGCACCATGTATTACTTTCTAGCGTCTCAACTTCCACCTCTGTAAAGCAATGTAGCATTTATTGTCCCATCTCAGAACAAAGAGGGGGATTGGAAATCCCCTCCGTCCCTTCATCTGTCCACCCATGCACGTTGTGAGCACAACATGAAAAATAAGCAACGCACCAGCTTCCATTTCTGTGTTTCTGCATCTAGGCACAAAAAGCTCACCATAAAACGAGGTTGGTACATTTAAACCCAACACTGCATGTCTACGTACTGACAGTGACTGTCAGTTGTGTATGTTCAGATCTAAAACTGACCTTTCTAGATGAATACCTTGCTGGTAAAGTTCATCAAATCTTTTTGACTTGCATGGTTCACAACTGACTTCCCTGTCATATTTTTGGTTGTCATCCTGCTAGAAAGTGCTCCTGAATTGATGTTTTATGTAACACAGCTCGTGAATTTGTTTATGTTTATTAAATTTGTTCATTTTTTTACAAAAAACACAATACAAAACAATCCCATAAATGATAACATACAAAATGTAAAAAAATGAAAGGTAGCAGAAAGAAGAAAAAAATCTTGTTATATCTGCCCCTTTTTTCAAACAATCAGTTCAAACAATTTAATCTTCCAGTAACAGAACAAAATGAATAACTCTAATTTTTTAACTAATACAATACACATTACGCTACTATATATTTAGTATTTTATCATTTTCTTAAATGTACACATTGACTTGGCATTTTTAACTTCATTCTGCAAACCATTCCATGATCTCATTCCCTGGATTGAGGTAGACCGTCCCTTCAAACTAGTTCTGAATTTTGGTTTTACAATTACTGTATGTTTGACCCCAATTTCAACCAATAGTGTGCATGGACATGAATAAACAAACAATCACACAAGTCATACACAAGTTTTTTAGATATTTTACTGCAAGTGAATAAACATCCATCCATTGTCTTTTACCCACTTCTTCCTTTTTGGGTCACAGGGGTCACTGGTGATCATATCCAGCAGTCACTGTGCGAGAGGCAGGGGACACCCTGGGACAGGTCTCCAGTCCATCATAGGGACACATGGAGACAAATGAGACAAACAACCATTCACTCTCTCACTCTCATCTAGGGACAATTTAGAGTTACCAATCAGCCTAACATGCATGTTTTTTGGTCTGTGGGAGGAAGTCGGAGTACCTGGAGGAAACCAGGTCTACCAACTGCGCCGCCGTGCTGCCTAGTGAATAAACAGCATTTTTCTTCTTCTTCTTTTGGCTTCTCCCTTCTTGAGGGATTGCCACAGCAAACTAACCTGCAAGAAGACATGGCACTTGTTCTTAACCAGACCACTGAGCTACCACAGCCCTCTGTGTGGAGCAGAGGAAAGGCACTCAGGGGAGCAGATGGCGTTGAGAGCCTCGTTCAAGGGCCCAGAGTGGGCAAATGAGGGTGGATACAGATGTGGGTGTTTCAACTTTTCCTCACATAATTGATGTTCTCGGTCTGGGGATTCGAACTGACGACCTTCCAATCAGATGGCTTAACTTCCTCTCCCTAGTTCACCATAAGTTAATAAACAATGCACATGCTGCATTTCCTTTAACAGTTACATTGTGATGCCAGCACGTATTTGCAATATTCTCAACAGTTTCATTGATCTCTGACAGCAGATATTATCTGAAGAAATCAACTCTGAATATATGTGAGGTCACCTTGACTAATCTTAACCTTTCTGATATTGTTCTTATTCTTTAGATCAATGTAGACCACCACATTAAAGAGAAGATCCAGGAATCTTTGGAGAAGCCAAGTCGGTCCTGCTTTGACGAGGCCCAGAAACAGATTTACCTATTGATGCTGAGAGACTCGTGTCCCAGATTCCTGCAGTCAGATGCCTACCTAACCCTGAAGCACAAATCCAGGACAATATGGTATATTTAGCTTCTGTTAAGGAATAAAAGTTGTGCTGTTCTCATTTCAGAGAAGGACGGCTGCCCTTCTGTAGTCATATACTGTGTTTTCAGCCATGTGAAACCCTAGACACTTTCTGAAAGTAAGACGATGGGTTAAAATGTGTGTAAAGAGAAAGTGAATGCATGTGATTGAATGAAGATTTTATGGAGAAGTGGGATGACGCTGTATGCCGTGTATGTTTTTAATAGACTTGTTCAAAGCTGTTTGAATTCTTGACATGCTCAAAAGTAAGAAAATGGAGGTCTTGTTTTATAAAACAATAAAAAACTAATATTAAAAAAAGGCTGGTGTATGAAATGGTGTAACTTGTTTTTAAGTAAGCAAGGATCTTTTTTCACAAGTTATTTCACGTAATCCTGACTTTTTATCATTGGCAGATGGTTGTGCTCATCCACATATTCATATTACTGTTATTTTGGATGTCCAGTTTTTATCATTTATATGTATCTATCTAACTGACTGACTGTCTTGATGCAGACATGAGTCAAACAAGGGAAGAGTTTCCACAGCTCACAAAGGGATTCTGTTTTTGGTCACATGCCTGATATTCTCTAATTAGGTGCAAGGATGATTCCATGAACCAGTAATAGGGTTTAGCAAAATGGAAAAAAAAAGTAACCTCTCTATGACTCTTGATCCTACTCTGCTCTGCAAACAGCTTTATTCCTAAAAATTGTGCCTAAAAAGGAATACTGAGGCGGCTAAAAATAAGTCGGGGGCTTAAACGACAACACTGGAGTCATCAGACAACCTGAAGCGTAACAGCCAGAATGTGCTGCCTTGTTAGGGGAAGATTCTCATTGCCTAGAGACAACGATGGGGCAAATTCACAAGTACTGAAGCTAGGAAAAAATGGCCAGTTAGACCACAAAGTATAGTGACTTTCTATCTATATATAAATTCAACATTTGGAGAACTTTTAGAGGGATTTATCCTCTATGGGTTGTTGAGCTATGTACTAAAACAAAGCATACTTTCCACACAACCTAAATGCACTAAAATAAAACATAATACACTGTCAGGGTAATACTGCCATAAAAAGGTTTGGAAAATAACCTGGTGAAAGACTAAAATAATTAAAGAGCCTAGCATTCCTTGAAGGAAGATGTATCGTTGACAGCCTTTCATTTCATCGTTCGAGACTAAGACCTTCTTGAATTGAAAAATGACGGAATTGTAGACTATTTTTTTGATAGTCTTGAAAATACTGTGCGCAATCTCATGCAATATTGTCAGACAGTGAACTTGGGTGTTATGTTGCGAACGACTCTCAGCTACTACCAAGTCGAGTTTTAACTCCATATCTGCACATTTAACTGAAGTATCAATCTCTGTGTGAGGTAATGACAGCTACAACTCTTATAGCGCAATGCTAATTTGTTCTATACCAGGGGTGTCAAACTCACTTACCAAAGTGGGCCAAAATTAAACCCCTTTTCAAACCAAGGTCCAATTTCAGAATCTACATTTACCGGTACTCAAATCCAATACCAACATATTTTCTTGGTCACAGGTTCCTCAACAAGAATCGAATGGGTGTCATTTGATGTTCTCTGTTGTGCTTTCAACATCATAATCAAAGATAACTGAAAAAAAGTCAAGAAATAGAAATATTTTACATTTCACATATCATCTTGGGGGCCAGATAAGATGTCAAAAAGGGCCACATTTTGCCCCCGGATCTTGGGGTTTGACACATATGTTCTATATATTTACAATACAATGAAAGATTTAGAAAAATACATGTAGAAAATATATATATAATTAATTTAAATTGCCAAAGATCTAGTCCCCTGGCACAGAGTATTTTTGTGTATGCTGTTCAGTGTCAGGAGGACTGTGATCAGTCTTACATCAGCAAACTAAACAACTGGCCAAAAGGATGGACCAGCACAGAAGAGCAACATCATCAGGCCAAGACTCTGAGGTTTACGCTCATCTCCAGGTCAGCGGCCACTCTTTCAGGGAAAGAGGAGTGAAGGAAGCCGTCTTTGTGAAAAGAAACCATCCATCATTAAACAGGATGGAGATCGCCATGTTCAACTGTCGCCTCATAAAATGCTGTTATTTAATTCAATTCAATTTATTTATAAAGTGCCAAGTCACAACACAACAGAAGTCATCTCAGGGCACTGAACAGAAACATTCATATATAAAAATAAGTTAACAGAAACATTCATATATATAAATAATAATTTAACATTATTGATCTGAGGAGACACTTCAATGAATTTAGCTCTATCACCAAACTCTCATCTTGAGCAAGCATGAAGGCGACAGTGGAAAGGAAAAAACTCGCTCATGAGGAAGAAACCTTTAGTAGAACCAGTAGCTCTATCACCGAACTCTCATCTTGAGCAAGCATGAAGGCGACAGTGGAAAGGAAAAAACTCGCTCATGAGGAAGAAACCTTTAGTAGAACCAAGGGATGAAGAATCGCATATCAAATCACAAGATGAAGAATCACAATTTTACATAACTGGATTATTTGAAAAACAAATCCTACTTAGCTCTTCCTGGAGACAAGGCAACATTATTAATTAAGTTAAAAATATGTATATTCTTTTAATGTGTAAAGTGTCATAAAACTCCACTTTATAATCCAACACAAACAATATTTTGAAAGAAGACAGACGTGTTCTGTTGCAAGTGAAAACAAATACTTGCATTTATAGTTAATCTTGAATTCATCCGATAACGGCACTGCAAAAGACATCAGAAACTTATTCAGTGTTCTTTAATGGTTTACACACAAAAAAGTGTTTTTTAACTTTACTTTCAAAGCATGGCACATTTTATTTTCATGCTTTGACACTTAGGTTTGCATTTCATGTTTGTTATGTTTGTAGTGGAACAAAGATCCGTTCAGTCACAAAAACCTGATGTTTGACTGTCAGTACATAAAACACCTTGTGGGTCATGTTTCCTGTTGACACATCACATGGAAAAATAGCCTGGTTAAAACCAGACCCTTGTCCTTCACTTCGCTTTGTACTAGGGTCTGGGATTTGTCCCATAGACAACGATTTCTTCGGTAGATTTTTGACCGGACCAATCAGAGAACAGAAGGCGGATTACCGGACCAATCAGAGAACAGAAGGCGGAGTTTTGAACGACGTCGACTGACGTCGTCAGTTAAAATGGCTGCCGCCACGAAGGAATTTTCATGAAAAC
>JBBPBX010058043.1:0-22231 GCA_038048925.1 Garcialebias charrua
ATAAGATATCCTACACACTCTTCCAAGGTGCAGCAGCTCAACAAACCTTTGATGGTGCATCACCTCAGTTTCTAACTGAGTAGATGTTTGTAACATGCCGGCATGTAGCCGCTGCAGAAAAGGCCTTTAGTGCTAAAAACCAGAGCCTTTGATCAAATAAATGTTTGAACAGCCAGTGTGAGGCCATCAGCGTTTCGCTTGTGAGCGTTTGATGTAATGAAACGCGACGTGCCTTGTCCGCCGCCCCGTGTGTCCGAGTTGTGGTCATAAATCTTGTCTGCGTCCTGCTTCTTAACACATCGGTCTGACGAGCTCCGTCTACGTTCTGCTCTGCTTCTGTCACTTTTCATCCACACGAGGATGACTTGACGTGTCCTCAGAGGGGGGTGAAGAGAGATTTTAGAGTGGAGGGGGGACAGCAGCCTCTGGAGGGCTTCACTTCAGGTTTTTAAAGTGTAGCCTGCAGTGGTGGCTTTGTTTGCTTATGGCCTGTTCTTTAGAAAAATCACTTTATGGAAAGAAGCTCCAAGGACTGAATGCAGAAATGGAAAATAGATTGAAGATAAGGCTTTTAGTGACAGATCTCTGCTACCATAAAATACCCTTTTCCCCCCATCTAAAGAAAAAAAAAACAGTCTTGGTCCAAGTCTCTTAATTCTCTGGTCTTTTATTCACTCTGCTCATTCAGTAGTTTTTACCTCCTGCTCTTATTTTAAATCAATGCAACACGTGGAAATATAGAAGAAAACCATACACTTATACAGGTAGTCCTTGAGTTTGGACGTTTCGCTGTTACAACGCATCTCCCATTAAAAAAATAAAATAAAATAATATTTACCGGTATATATAAATACTGTATATATATATAATATATATATATATATATACTGTATATAAATATATATAAATATATATATAAATATATATAAATATAAATACTGTATATATATATACTAGTCATTTACCATTTACCATAATTTTTGAAAATTTATTTCGAATAGCCGAGTGATGCAGTTTCCGGTTAACTTCCTAATTAAGAACTGTGCTGTATTTAGACTTTTAACATTCAAGTTATTTATTGGACAAAAGCGTACAAGATGACTAACGTTGAGGAAAATTCAGATTGCAACAAAAAATAAGACAGTATTAAACTATGGTACTCAGTTTTCTGTGAGTTAGTCTGTGATACTTGTTTTTAACATGTCTCTATGAATCCTGAAATACTTATATGAATCCTGAAATACTTTTTATAAATTAAATAAATTTAAAATCAGAATAGAGTCAAAATTACACACATGTTTTCCATTCTTGAAAACTACAGTTAATTTACTGCCTTTAAAGAAAGATCAGCAGTAACTTTTTAACAGGGATCATAGTTACAAGTTTTTTTTTTAAATTAATTTTTATATTTTCACTCCTACCCATTTTATTTACTCAGATTCACAGAGAAATGTGTGAATTCACTTCACTGCTGATTATTTAACAGCTTCTGATGTTTCTAATGGGATGATCCCTTGAGAGGAGATAGAAGCCGACAACTTTATTTTTTTTTATTCATGTAGTAGGATAATGACTTTTTTTTCTGTGTGTGTACTTTGTGCTTGTGTGTTTGATGTTGATGACCTTCCAGCATGTCCAGATTGCGCTGGACACAAAAATAAAAATGTAAACTTGAGTCCTACCAAACAACCAGGAGGTGGGAAGGAGCATCACAGAACCATCAGACCAGTTTCTCACTGACCCAGTATCCCAGAAGATTCTGAACAGTGTTCTTTTTGCTACTCAAGTAGTACAACCTACAAACCTCATCTTGGTTTGTAGGTTGAACCCAGAGATGGGATGGGGGCTAACTTGAGAAACACAGAGGAGAACCGGACAAACAATGCTGGACTTCAGGTGAGGTGAAGACTGAAAGACTAAACAGACCGGGGCTAATGAGGAGATAGGACATCTGTCTTGATGACAACAGGGAACAGGTGTAAATGGGCGAGGCAGAACCAGGAAGTGAAGGCTGGATGAAGAGGCGAGGCTGGAAAGGGCAGACGACACAGGAGGCGACAAAACAAACAGAACATAAAGAAAACAAACTAATTGGGCTAAAAATATTTTGTGCTTTTTGAATTATCTTTCTGCAAAAATACTAGTTTGTTGAATTTGTTTTCTTTAGAATGTCTTGAAAAATGGAAACTAAATGTGTTTTTAGTGCCAAGTCTCGACTATCAGTTTGGAAAAATACAATTTACATTTTACACATGGATTATTACTTTATCTAAAAGCCCAACTTTTGCTCATATCATTAAATTTGACAAGTTTACAAGCGAGTCTGACACTTGTTGATCATTTATTTGTCATCTGCAGGTTAACACAAGGTCAACAATACAATGAAATGTTCAGAATGAGAAGAACCGTTGCCTACGGTTGTTATAAAACTGAACCACCTGTTTCCATGATTTAATGTTTGTACCCTAAAGGAGCCCCACCAGGCAAACCAATTAGCCAAAAGTTAACGAGGTGCTGTCAGTTTTTAATTAAGATAAGACCTGAAAGCCCCATGAATAATTAAAAAAAAAAATCAGAAACCTGACTCTAAAAAAAGCAGCCAAACATAATTCTGACTGCGTTACAGGACTTTGTCTCCTGCAGCTGAACCGAGTCTCAAACTGCTGCAGCTTTTTGGATGGATGTTGTAATATTCTTGGTTATGAAAGCATTTAATTAAAAAAAAATGCCTTCAGAGTGATTTGTGAAGAATAAGAATCTCAGTATGTGTTTTCAGATTAAACTGAGGATACAAGACACTGAGAAGCATAAAAACGTTGATCATCTGAATCACGAGGTCATAAAAAATGTATATTTTCTAGAAATAATTTGGATATAGTTCAGTTTTTTTATTTTATTTGATGTTCGCTCACTCTCCGGGATATTCATGTAGCAGCTCCTACTTCATGCAAGACTTAAATTTTTATTTTATTTCATCACAAACATCAGTTGTCTGATTGACAGCTGCCTGTCTGCAAGAGGCTAATTTATGTTTACTGCCAGTGATAAATAAATATACAGGTTTTAAAGAATTCCTGCAGAATTCACATTTTTCTTAGGAACCTGGAAGTTATTTTTTTTTTTAACAAATAAAAATCTTGTCTCCACTCGGTGTGACTTGTTTGTCTCAAATCTGTCTTAATTTAGTTTCTGTACATTCGGAGTGAACTTTGACTCATGTGTGGGAGGAGCCATATCAGCCCCACATGTCCAACCCACACAAATGACAAACATTCAATGTGGGGGGGCTGCTGATGACGTGGGTACAGAGCAGGCAACAAAATGATGTGCACAGCCTGGATCACAGTTTTTCAAGGACTGAAAACAAAATAAAGTGGGATTGTCAAAACTGGTTTGGCAGAATGTGATGTGCAAACTGCAAAAATATCAAGTGAGACTGAAAACTTGCATTTTTCATCATTTTAAGTTGGGGGAATGAAAAAATAAAATGAAATCTAAACTGTTGCAGCCCAGTTTATTGCCAGACGCAAACACTGTGGCTTTTAAAACAGAATTATAAATGTTGGTTTTTTTCAAATGGATAATTTAATATTCTTCTGCATTAAAAGGCATTTCTTGAAAACTGCAGCACAGCTTGAGGGTAAATAAACTAAATCAAAGATACATAATGTTTATAATGCTTACCAAATCTAACAAACCATTTGTTCTTTTCTGATCTTCATAAAATACACTGACACTTTTTTCTTTCTTATGTTTACACAAAAGTTTAAAGGGCAGTGGTGAGAGCAACTATGTTGTATGGTCTGGAGACAGAGACATGGACAAAAAGACTGGAGACGGAACTGGAAGTGGCAGAAATGAAGATGCTGAGGTTCTGCTTAGAGACAAGGATGGAGCAGATCAATGAGATCATCAGAGGTACAGCACATGTTGAACAACTGGGAGATAAAGTTAGAGAGGACACACTGAGATGGTTTGGACATGTCCAGAGGAGGGACAGTAGGTATACATCGCAACATGCTCTGTGTTTAGACCCAAGTGCAGGCAGACATGAGGAGCAGGATTTAAATAAAATGAATTTGTTAAACAAACAGAAACATAAGCTGACATGGCAGCAGAACTTCCAAATCCACGAAAGAGAGATGACGACAAAAACACAAAGAAGAAAGGGACAGGTTCTGTCAGTATGTTGGTAGAAGGATGTTAGAAATGCAGCTGCCAGGAAAAAGACAAAGAGAAGATACATGGATGCAGTTAGAGAGGACATGGAGGTAGAGGAAACTCAGGACAGTGTTACACTTTTACTATTTTATGCTTATGTTTATTAAATGTTTTAGTGTTTAGATGGTTACTGTTGCACCGAGGGACTGAGAGAAACGCAATTTCGGTCCTGTGTATGTCCTGTACATATTGCAGTTCTGACAATAAAGTTGACTTTGACTTTGAGTGAGGACAGAGGATGCAGAGGACATAGAGGAGGATGACTCGCTGTGGAGACCCCTCAAGAGGGAAAAGCTGAAAGATGATTCCTAAAGGCTTTAAATTTGCCTTTGATTAAGCATTATCTGTGATTAAATCTGAAACTTTCTCCTGCGACCTGAAAAGGAAGAAATGGGTAAAGATAACGGATGGATTCAAAAAGGCGTTCAATACAGAAACAACTGGACTTTATTTGTAACAGAAAACGTTTCGCTTCCCATCCGGGGAGCTTTATCAATTCAACGAGCAGACTGTGAGAGAGTGAAGTTATAAACAGGCTGAGATGACACGCACCAACCTATGTAAATTGAAAGCTAACGCACACACATGTTTGAGATAACACATACCTGTGACGCATTCAAAGTTCAGCGTGTGGAAGCAGGACTTACAGAAGACACATTGAATTGATAAAGCTCCCCGGATGGGAAGCGAAACGTCTTCTGTTACAAATACAGTCCAGTTGTTTCTGTATTGAACGCCTTTTTGATGTTATCATGTTCTGGACGACTGAGAATCTTCACCAGCATATAACGGACGGATGGATGAAGCTCTTCCCCTAAGTGTTCATTGACAAAGAGCTCTTGTGTTCTAGTGCAGTTTCTTGGATTTGATCGTGAGATTTTTGGCCGAGAACACAAACTGCTGGCAGCACTCTCTCTTTGAAATTATCTTCAAAAGCCACAGTCAAAGCAGCTTTTTTTAAAAAGTGAAACAGAAGAACAATCGGTCAGAATGTCATCCATCTGCAGCTCAGAGATAACGGAGTTTAAACCGAGACGGGGCTGTTCGTAGGAGCAAACCTGGTCCTGGTCCAAACCGCTTCTTTGTTCACAACAAACTGAGTTGACCTTTTTATTTCCAGAGGATTGATACAGAAAATTAGTTTAAGCACTGATATCATCTGCTGGTAAACTGGAGTGTTGGCTTTTAGCTGCGTAACGGGAATTTTACAAGTTACGCAACAAAACGTGAACTCTAAACTTCAACTATAACTCCATTTGTTGGAATCAGATCAGGCATATTTTTAGTTATTATCTCTGAAGAATGACACGTTCAGATATTTCAAGCTGCTGCCTGAGAGGAACCAGTGGCTCTCTGTTTATCTCTTCATGCATATTCCACAGGCAAATTGGCACAGTTTTCACCGGAGTCCCAGTTATTCTGGAGTGGGTTTGTTGCGTAACAATCCTAATGCAGAGATAATCCACGGGGAGTTCTTTAACGGGAACTGGAGTCGTTTAATGTGGTTCAAAAAGCTGCACAGATTCACACCTGCTGAAGGAAAAACCAGCAAGAAACAAACAGGAGGGAAGGTGTTTGTTGCAGCATAAACATACCCGGTTTATTTACAGTATTTATATGAATAAACAAAGTAAATGATGATGTTATAAAAACATAATTTATAATTAAGGGATCATCAGACTGAAATGTTATTTCTAAGAGTTTTTTTTTTTAAAGCAAGATGTAAAAATGCAGTAATTTCTGCTACAGACAGGCTAAAATGAGCTTCTATGATAAAGCTTTTCTAAGTGATGAAGATACATTGGATTAGTTTTTTAATTATATTTAATTCATCTAATGGATACATCTCAACTGATCAAAGCAACATTTACAAAGCTGGAAACTTATGTTACTTTAAAAGAAACATACTTTGCTCATTTGCATCTCTATATTTAATTTCAATTCAAAAATACTTTAATCCCAAAGGGGAAATTAAATGATGTAACTCATCATCCTGGTTTCATTAAAGAGTTGTTCTAGATGCTGATGGCTGTGGACAGGAAGGATCTATTGTAGTGGTCTCGGATCTGAAGAAGCCTCTGACTGAAGACACTCTGTTGTATGACAGTCTGATGAAGAGGTTGCTGAGGGTTGTCTATAATGTTCTTCATTTTATGAAGAATCCTTCTTTGTACAATCATCTCCAAAGGTTCTAGAGGAGTCCCCAGATCTGAGCCAGCCTTCTTTATGAGCTTGTTGATCTTTTTGAAGTCACTTGCTCTGATGCTGCTACCCCAGCAGATGATAGGACTCTCTATAACAGACTTATCGAAGATATGCAGCATCTTGCTGTAAACATTGAAGGACTTCAGCTTCCGCAAGAACCATAGTAGTGTAGTGGACCTACCCAGGGTCAAACTAAGGTTTTTGAACTGTCCAGTGATGACCTTTACTGACCTCTCAGTAAAGCAAGACATTTACCACAAAATCATTCCATTAGTTGTAATCTGAGAATATAGTCATCAAAAGAGACTATTTCTATCTTTGATTTTATTCTAATGTGATCAAAAGAATAACTTTTGTCATTTTCATGATATATGTTATATGCTGTTATTCTTTAAATGTGAAACATCAATGTGTCATTTCTGCAAGTGAAAAGGTGTCAAAGTTCAGCTAAAATGTCAAACTGACTTACACTGAAATTGTTTTTGTCGAGTTTCAGCTAAAACTCTCATCTAGCGTCTGAAAGTCTCTCACTCAGATACTTTTCCTAAACAATTTCCTTCTCTGCGCTGAATTTCACCTTGAATAGTGATAACAAGTGGACCAATGAAAAAGAGACAAGTTTCTCTCCTCTCTAATTCTCTTTTAAGTTCTAACTTTTGCGGAAACGCTTCAGAGTTTGCTGGGAGCTTCAAAGACATGAAGACGTCCCAAAGAGCTGAATGAATGCCTGTCACCCGCCAAGGACAGTCATTCAGCTAAGGATTGTATAACATGCTGTTATGAATCCACTTCGAACGAGCGTAAGCTCAAAACTTTGTTTATTCCTTCCTGGAATAAGCTTATCTTGAAGTCAGAGGCCAAGAGCTGACATATTTTCTGATGACCAAGCAGAACCCAGGAGACGTTGGAAACGTAAACGAATGACCAGTTCAGACGAACTGGGCCTGAAGGACTGTGCATCTTACAGGCTGGTGTCATCTCTTTATCAGACTCGTCGTCAAAAGGTAAAGAGCTGTTTACAAAACGTACCTGGATTTTAGCAGAAATCTGATGAGAAGTGTCACTTTGGCAACATGCTCAAGACAATTTCCTTTAACCCATCTTTCCTCCTATCTTTTTCTCTCAATCTAAGCTGGAAACTATTTTAAGCTAAAGAGCCCACAGACTAAATATGTTAACATCCAGTATTGAAGTCTGTTGTGTTGAATTTAAGTGTGCTGACGTATTAAATTGAAAGAAAGTGAAATCATATCAATCAAGTGTAATGGTGTTAATTTAGTGATTTATTTTAAATAAATGGTAGTGTCGCCTGGCATACCAACTAAGTTAACGTGTCCATTGTCACTCTATAGCTCTGTTTATTTATCCATCATAAAGATCACAGAAATATTGGGTAAACTGAAAAAGAAAAGAATCCGTGAAATTACTATTCAATCTGAATAAGTAAATTAATTAAGGTAAAGAGGTCAGTATTAATATTGACCTCCTCATAATCCTTTACAGTAGGACAAAGCCAAAAGAATGCTATTGCAGTGTAAAGCATAATATAAAAGCATGTATAAGGTTAGTTTAATCTCACACTCTATATATTCATGTATCACTAAGTAGAAAATTTGGCAGCATTAGCTTATTTGAGGAATTTCTTCAAACAGGGAGGATTGAAGTGGAGAACTGTTTGTTCAGAAGACCCCGTGAGGATGCAGAGTGGTACGAAGTATGGAAATTGTTTTGGGTCAAGGTGACATTATCATCTTGTAGATGGCTTCACTGTTGCATTTCCAGTCTTGTCTGTTGTTCAAGTGAACCCCAAGGTATTTATACTTCTCCACCACCTCTACTTTGCCCATGATATAAATTGTGTTTGACCTGTTCCTGCTTCTTCTGAAATCTACATTTATCTTTTTGTTCACATTCAAGATGAGATGATTGTTTCCACAGCATGCCACAAAGTGGTCCACCAGTTCCCTGTACTCGGCTTCTTGTGCATCTCTGATACACCCCACCCCTGCAGAGTCATCTGAATATTTCTGCAGATGACAGGAGTACCATACCATACCATACCATTTTATTTATAAAGCACTTTAAACAGGAACAAGTCCACACCAAAGTGCTGGACAAACAAACACGCACGAGTATGTTTTTGTACTGGAAATCTGAGATGTACAGAGTGAAAAGGAATGGGGAGACTACAGTCCCCTTTGGGGATTAGGATTATATAGGATTTATATATTATTTGATTTGGGGGTTCATTAAAGTAGCTTTGGTTTAGTAAGGTTCACAGTAAGAGAAAGTTCTGAGACAGCTTTTTGTCTCTTTAAAACTCTCTGTCCTATCAAACTTTCTCCTGATGGGTTCATTGAAAGCCTGGAGCAGGAAACGCCTGCAGGTACATCACTGAGCTGAGACAAGTTGGTCAACAGCATCTGGTGGGAATCCTGATGCATGCTCAATAATCCAGGTAGAAAAATCTAAAAAAGTTTAGTCTGGTCCTCTGGACATTCAAAAAACAAAACAGAGGGCCAGACTTAACTTTTTTAGACATCCGTGGGAGAGGTTTTAAACTGTCAGGACAAATTTTCATCAAGTTGTCAGACTGAGCATACTTTAAACATGAGGTTTTTAGTTTGGTGATTAAATCCTGCTACTGACTAATGGAAGAGCTCGACAATCTGAGTTTTGTTTTTCTCCATTGACATCCTAATATTCCAGAAAATCTGCACGGTCACACAGCTTTGTCTTTTAATTTAATTCAATTCCGTTTATTTACATAGCACCAAGTCACCACAGAAGTCCTCTCGGAGCACTGCACAGAAATATTCCTATACTGTAGATAAAAAGTAAGTTAACTTTGTAGGAAGAATATATTATTTTGGTCATACTTTGTATATTATAAATATCTTTCCATTAATAACTTTGATTAGAGTGGAAGCATTATCTGATAAAATGTAGAAACTATCGGGCTACTGTGGAAATGCTACAAGATCAACAAATCATCTAAATGTTTTCAAGTTAGGCTGAAAGTTTTAGGCTTAGTGAGAAAATATTTGGTCGAGTTTATAAAATGATGACACTTTCTCAATTGATTCTGCACAACCCTGATTCTGAAACAAAATATTTTCAAGCTAACTTGTTGTTTGCGCTCAGATATCAAAGGACCTCAATTCCAAAACTGTTTTGGATGAAGAAGTTCAAGTATAATAAGATCAAAATCCCAAATTGACCTGATTTGTGAACGTCAACTGCATTAATTCTGCATGAAACTAGAATGATTGTTTGAAATCGTACATGAATCTTGTTTGGTTGCGTTCTTCCAATTGCATGGGACAGCTGCACCTTTATCTTTCCAAGACCTGTTCGAGCTGCCGGCCCTCAGAGAGGCAGGCGGCGTCTGAGTCTCACAAGTCTTCTGCACTCCCAATATGTTTGACTGAACTAAGGAAGGTTCCTTCATGTACCATATTTTCCAGCCTATAAGTCGCAGTTTAAAAAAAAATCATGTCCTGCGACTTATGGGGCAAAGCGACATATTTATGGATTTTCCCCCATATTTTTAGACCAATTTTTGGCTGAGCTATGACAGTTTCCATTCATTCTGACGGGAAAAAAAGGAGCAGTACCACTTTCGGTCGCTAGGGTCCACCGACCGTTCCCAGCTCATGTGTCCGACAGAAGTCTCCTCTGCTCGGACTCACTCTGCCGCAGTACGGCCTCCTGAACTCTGGAGGTCTGAACTACTGTTACCTTGTTAGCAAAATAGCTCAAGAACCACACGACAGATTTTGATGAAACTTACAGAAAGTAATCACTGGATGGACATTTACAACATATTAGCTTTAGGAGATGTTTGAGCGTAAATTCGATTTATTTATAATTTATTTTCGCAGCGCGCCGACCGTTTGGAAGACCGTCAAAGCGAAACAATTTAAATCCAGCTGATTTGACCATTACGTGAATTTATTAAGGTTAAGCTCAGAAACACTTTTGCTATAATGTCAGCTAACAAATATATATTTTTAAGTGTTTATCTTGCTAAATTTTAAAGAAATGCATCGGTCCCACCCGTGCGGGTGCACGTAGCGAAACTAATTTTTAAATCCAGCTGATTTGACAATTACGTGCATTTATGTTCATTAAATGTTTGGTGTTTCAGTGTTGGTGTAAATTTTCATACTTTTATACTACTATGCAAAAACTCAGGACAGTGTTACACTTTTACAATTTTATGCTTATGTTTATTAAATGTTTCAGTGTTTAGTGTTTAAATGGTTACTGTTGCACCGAGGGACTGAGAGAAATGCAATTTCAATCCTGTGTATGTCCTGTACATATTGCAGTTCTGACAATAAAGTTGACTTTGACTTTGATTTTGACTTATTAAGGAAAGGTTGAGCTAAGACACATCTTTGCTATAATTTTCATCAAACAACTAATTGTTTTTACCGTGTTAATCTTGTTAAAGTCCTTCCGTGCACGCTCCTGTGGCCGCCATTTGCAGCAGGGCAAAACACGGTCCACATTTCGGGTTGTCAGTGGTGACGCGTAACTTACGCGACGCGTCAGCAGTGACTCAAAATAGATGCGACTTATGGGGCGAAGCGACATATTTATGGATTTTTCCAATTTATTGGACATATTGGACTAAAGCGACTTATGGGGCGGACAGAGCGACTTAAAGGCTGGAAAATACGGTAAATACAACCGCTACAAGAACTTATTCATACAGTGTCTCTTTCAGTGAAGCTCCTCAACCAGCGATGACGCTGGACAAACAGAGAGAGAGAGGGAATGTATGCAGGTGTGGTGGGATGGCATGTCTTTATTGTAATTTAGGTGAGTTTTATGTGGAATGTATATATATATATATCACACTATTTTGCAACAGATTTGTCATCCAAATCAAATTTCTCCCAAGGAGTACTAATAAATGCACTTTGAACTTTTGATTCTGGAACAACTTGCGCTCAGAAGATCAGGATATAAAGGTATGGCGGGACGTCTGAACTGTTGACATTCTGACAACACAGCTGATGATGCTTCTCATCTCCATGGTTTATAGCACATTTACAATCCCCTGCGTTGCATTCACTGACACCCAATCAGCCGCCCGGCGAGCGCGTCGAGCGGAAGAAAACGTGGAAGAAAACGTGGAAGAAGTGCGTTTCTGTCTCCGCACTCGAGTGCTCAGACGCTCAACAAAAGGGAGCCCATCTGGAGGAGAGGGCGAAGCAGATAGTGAGGCTGCAGGACATGTTGCCGTGGCAACGTAGCAAGGGTGGAGTGGAGGGGTGTAGGAGGAAGAAAGAAACGGGTGGTGAAAGAGGAGGCGTGCTGTGGCTCAAACTGTTTGTTAATGAAAACGACGAGGCTTCTTCGGGGTGAAAAGTAAATACTTTTTAAAATTTTAATTTAATTCATTCAACCGTTTTGTGATTTGTTTTGTTTCCATGGAAACGCGGAAAAAACTGCTGCGAATGCCAAGTGATTAGTGCACGGGTTTTTCAAGCAAGATAAATATTTATAAGACTTTCACATTTTTTTCTGCTGTCACAGTTTAGAAACGGCTCTGACACTATTGTCTCTGGTGAAAAAGAGATGGAGCGACTGGACTGAGAGGGAGAGAGGGAGAGAGGGAGGGTGATGTTATTAAAGAAAGAGGTGGGGGAGGGGGAAGAACACAAAGTGGAAGGTGGAAAGGCCTGAGAGGAGGGGGGGAGGGAGAGAAACACTAAAAGACTACATCACTTCCATCCATCAGTCAATATGTTTGCCTTTTTAACTAGTGCATTTTTCCCAGTATAATTCTGATGTGTCCCAGAAGAAGACCAAGTGGTGGAAGCTGAAGAAGGAAGAATGTTGTGTGGAGTTCAGAGACGAGCTGTTAAACGCTCTGGGTGGTAAGAAAGAGCTTCTGAATGACTGGGCTACAGCAACAGTAATTAGAGAGACAGGTAGGAAGGTAATTGATGTGTCAAATGGATGATGAGGAAACCTGGTGGTGGAATAGTGAAGTGCAGGACGCCATTCAAAGAAAGAGATTAGCCAAGAAGAAATATGACAGTGAGAGGACTGAAGAGAGGAGACAGGAATATAAGGAGATGGGACATAGAGCAAAGAGGGAAGTAGCTAAGGCAAAGCAGAGGGCGTACAATGAGTTGTATGGGAGACTGGACACTAAAGAGGGCGAGAAGGACTTGTACCGATTGGCAAGACAGAGGGATCAGGCTGGAAAGGATGTGCAGCAGGTTAGGCTTATTAAAGATGGGAATGGGAATGTTCTAACAAGTGAGGAGAGTGTGATGGGAAGATGGAAGGATTACTTTGAGGAGCTAATGAATGAAGAGAATGAAAGAGAAAGAAGAGTGGAGGTCATAGAAACTGTGGACCAGGAAGTGGGAAAGATTAGTGAGGGTGAAGTCCGGAAAGCTCTGAAAAGAATGAAGAAGGGGAAGGCAGTAGGACCTGATGACATACCAGTGGAGGTTTGGAAATGTCTTGGAGAGATGGCAGTGAGGTTTTTGACTCAAATATTTAATGGAATATTTGAGGGTGAGAAAATGCCTGAAGAATGGAGAAGAAGTGTGCTGGTTCCCATTTTTAAGAACAAGGGTGATGTACAGAGTTGTAGCAACTACAGGGGAATTAAGTTGATGAGCCACACAATGAAGATCTGGGAGAGAGTTGTGGAAGCAAGACTTAGACAAGATGTGACTATCTGTGAGCAGCAGTATGGTTTCATGCCAAGAAAGAGCACCACAGATGCCATCTTTGCTTTGAGGATGTTGATAGAGAAGTACAGAGAGGGTCAGAAAGAACTCCATTGTGTGTTTGTGGATTTAGAAAGAGCATCAGACCTGTTGCTGGGGGTGGAAGTTTGTCTTGTTTGTCTCTGTGTCCCTGTGATAGACTGGAGACCTGTCCTGTGTGTCCCCTGCCTCTCGCACAGTGACTGCTGGATATGGGCACCAGTGACCCCCATGACCAGAAAAGGAAGGATTAAAGACAATGGACTGATGGATGGATGGATGGATGGATGGATGGAATCCTCCGTTGGGGCTGACAAATCTCAGAACCAACATCACAGAGGACCTCTGTGAAGGTTGATTGGACCAGCAGACCATTAGCAGCTGGAACATATTGATGTTTTCTGTCAAATACTGTAATGAGATCAATTAAAGGGAGTTTTGGGTTATTGACACGATCCGGCATGACTAATACTTTATCAATATTCTGTTGAAATCTGATGGTTTCTTTTAATTTATCTTTCTTTTTTTTCTTCCTCCTCTGTTTTTTTTTCTTTTCTCCAACTTCCTCTTTTGTCTTTATTGCTCCATTTGTTCTTTTCCTTGTCATGTATTTATAAATTCACAATTTTCTTCATCTTCTTTGATTTGATGTTCTCTCATTGTGCATTTTTTTCTTATTGTTTTATATTCTTGTAAAATTGACCGATTTATTTATTAGATGTCAATTAAATTGAAAATTCAGACATTAAATTGCATCACAGAGGAAGTTGTATAATTCTGAAGGTAAAACATCATTGGGACCCAGTGTTTTTATACAATTTGCAACAGGTTGAGATTTTATTGAGTTTCAGGTTTGTTTTATTTAATTGTTTTGGTTTGTTTCCTTGGCTTATTGGGTCATAGTAACATATACTTTATGACTGAGAAGGGCAGATGCATTATTTGTTGCACTTCAATCAATCAGCAAATGATCAACTATTGTAGTGGCACTTTTTGAGGTAACAGTAAACATTTCTCATTTTGTAAATGCTACATTAACATTTTGCATCGTCGAGGATGAAATCTTACTGTTGCCAAAGTTGAGTCATCGACATACATGACGCAAAATGTGTTTGTGCACAACTAAAAGAGCAGATTAGGTGACATCATTCATAGGTCAGTGTTTCCACTTCCTGTTAGTCAATGGTCAGTGAGTCAGAGCGGCTCGTTCATTACTGTGACAGATCACCTTCACAAGGTGATTCACTGCTCTGTCCAGCCCGACAGTCTTCAGCAGTTTGCTGCCCTGTTAACAACGGCTTCATGTATAAAAACACATAAAACTAAAACCTTAACATTTAAAATGTAGAAAAACATTTAACATTCTGGTCAAATTGGTATTTAAATGTCATTTTAGCGTTTTTTGTTTTACAATTCTGAGACAATAAAAACATTAAAACCACTGCAGCTCTCTTGAATCGGGATGACTCCAAAGATTCAACAAAATCCTACAATAGTTAGAGATATTTTGCCAACAGACAGCTAAATGAACACAAACATGGAGATATCAGTACATGATTGATTGTCTTCCTTGGTGGTGAGCAATAAAGACAGTTTTTTTTTTTGGTTTTGTTTTAACTCTTAAATTAATTACATTTAAAATATACATTTTCCATATTTGGAACAAATATTATTTTACCAAATTATTTTTTACAATTAATTATTATTTAAAAGCATTTTTAAACATGATTTGAGAAGAAAAGGTTCTTTAAACTCGTAACTTTAATCCCTCTGTCGAGCTGTAATCCTGGAGGATTATGACTGGGTAGCTTTGAATCCCATTGTGCACACTTTTACTCCGTTTTCCTGGACTCTTCAACTTAATCTAATACAAGATCATAAAGAGACACACAGCATGCTTCCATGTGAGTGCATTGTATTTACTGTATTTAATTTACTTTTTAAATAACTAATCTCACTGTGTACAGTCTGTCTGCAGGAGAAACAGGGAGCACATTAAAAAAACCTGACTGGATGGACAAAAAACTGAAATGTGAGTTCATCCAACCTGAAAATTTAAATTCACCTGCATAATCTCACTAAAATTAAAAACATCTAAAAATGACGCAGAAAAACTGGTTCGTGCATTTGTCACGTCTAGACTGGACTATTGCAATGGTTTGTTATCTGGGTGTCCAAATACTTCTTTAAAAAGTCTTCAGTTGATCCAAAGTGCTGCTGCCAGAGTCTTAACTGGAGTTATGGGAGAGATCATATCTCTCCAGTTTTAGCTTCTCTCCATTGGCTCCTTGTCAAATCTAAAATTAAATTAAGTCAGATGCATCTATAAATGTGCGTCGCAGAATAATTTCTAGTAACGGTTTAAAAAAACCGGGGCTCATAATCTTCGTCTCTTTTCCCTGTACAGTACTGAGATGGGTTCTGCTCACGACACGATGGCACTGATGCTCGATGTGTGAAGGTTCAGCACCGAGCTCTGATGATGATCAAAAATACACAAGAGGAAGATGATGGGTAAGAAGGATGTGATGAAGCAGCAGAGCTCAGTGCTACATTTACCTTTCTCTTTACTCTTCTACTTTGCTGTGACTCTCATGGTTTGGGCTCAAATTAAATTCACATGGTTTACATAGAGCAGCACATGCTTTGATGAGACTGGAATTACTGGAAAGACAAGTTTTTTTTTCCTTTTGCACTAAATCTATTACCATAATAATTTTAGACAATAAAAAGGGAAAAATTCTAACAACAAACGACAAAAACTGCCACAAAACTGAGTTCCCGTGTGAATGGGCGGTGCTACAGTCCTGCACTGAACCTAGGCTCTGACTGGAGGCCGTCTTGTTGCAGCTCCATGTGCACGCTCCACATTTTGTCACGACTCGGGGAACCCAGAGTTGTACGAGACCAGAAAGGACAAGATACAGTTAGCAGGAATAGTGATGTTTTATTATTTACAGTGCAATTATTTACAGTGGTTCATCTCTTGGAGATCCTAGGGAAGAGAGGGTTGGATCAGTGGAGTCCACTGGCAGCGTTCGTATCGTGATTGTTTTGTGTTTCCTTACAGATGAGGTGCTGAGCGTGGGTGAGATCCACCAGAGATCACCAGAGACAGAATCCAGGGGAATAGTCGGTACAGGTTTGATGGGCGTGTGGCTGGAAGGCAAGGCACGGAGGACTGGAACCTGGACCACGGGAACTCGGAACCAAACAGGAGTCGAGGAGACAGGATGACGTAAACAGGAATCAATGCTTCAGCGATGAGTCACACTAGACTGCAGCCTTAAATAGTGGAAGGTCCTCATCAGAAGGATGGCCGCCAGCTGGTGGAAATCAGCGGCCAATCAGGAGGCAGTGTCGCAGGCAGTGGAACTCATCACAGTACCCCCCCCTCAAGAACCGCCTCCAGGCGGCCCGAGGCGCTTCTCGGGGTGATCCCTGAAGAACGTCGTGATGAGGCTGGGGTCCAAGATGAAGGACCGAGGGATCCACGACCGTTCCTCAGGTCCATAACCCTCCCAGTCGACAAGATACTGGAACCCACGACCCCGACGTCGCACGTCCAGAATAGTCCTCACGCTGAAGGCAGGGTGGTTGTCAACCAACCGGGCAGGCGGAGGGAGGTCAGCAGGGGGGCACAGGGGACTCGTAGAAACAGGCTTGACCTGAGAGACGTGGAAGGTAGGATGGACTCTCATGGAGCGAGGAAGTTGCAGACGCACAGCAGAAGGATTGACGACCTTGGTAACAGGAAAAGGACCGATGAACCGGGGCGCCAACTTCCTAGGTGTGTCCTTGAGGTTGATATCCCTGGTGGAGAGCCACACCTCCTGACCCACCTGGTAGACAGGAGCCGGCGCACGGTGACGATCGGCAAACAGTTTGTTTTGGGCCGCCGTCCGGGTCAGAGCCGCCTTAACCTGTCGCCAGACACGACGACATCGACGAAAATGATGCTGCACAGAGGGGACAGAGATGTCGGTCTCCTGGCTGGGAAAAAGCGGTGGGGCATAACCTAGTGAGGCTTCAAAAGGGGACATCCCTGTGGCAGACGATTTATGAGTGTTGTGGGCATACTCTACCCACACCAGGTGCTGGCTCCAGGCTGAGGGATCCCTCTCGACGACACAACGAAGAGTAGCCTCGAGGTCTTGATTACAGCGCTCAGCTTGACCATTGGATTGCGGGTGGTGGCCTGAAGTGAGGCTAGAGGATGCCCCCAACGTCCTACAGAAAGCTTGCCAGACCTGGGAGACAAATTGGGGACCACGGTCCGAGACCACATCTGAGGGAATCCCATGGAGTCGGAAAACGTGCTGGACCATTAACTGGGCGGTCTCAAGTGCAGAAGGGAGCTTAGGCAGGGGAACAAAATGAGCCGCCTTAGAGAACCTGTCAACAATTGTCAGAATGGCGGTGTTACCTTCACTGGGGGGCAGACCCGTGACAAAGTCCACCGAGATGTGAGACCAAGGACGACTAGGAGTTGGTAGGGGTTGTAGCAGGCCGGCCGGTGGTCGATTACCAGTCTTACTGCGAGCACAAGTGGGACAGGCTGCTACAAATTCCTTCACATCGTCGGTGAGTTTGGGCCACCAGAAATGAACCTTGGTAAGAGAGATCATACGAGAAGCACCAGGATGACAGGAGAACTTATGGGTGTGTATCCAGTTTAATACCTTGGCCCGCATACTAGAGGGAACGAAGAGGGTCCTGGGGGGTCCAGTGCCAGGGTCAGGTTCAACTTTCTGTGCCTCACGTACCTCATTCTCAATGTCCCATGTGAGGGCTCCCACCACACAGGCGGGGGAAATGATGCTCTCTTCTGTCTCTGTGCTGTCTGGGGAGGTGAACTGCCGGGAGAGTGCGTCAGGTTTGATGTTCTTTGAACCGGGTCTGTAAGTTAAGATGTAGTTGAAACGGTTAAAAAACAAAGACCAACGTGCTTGTCTGGGAGTTAACCGCTTCGCATCCCTGAGGTACGTGAGATTCTTGTGATCGGTCCATATTAGAAAAGGGGCTACCGTGCCTTCCAACCAGTGACGCCACTCTTCTAATGCCAACTTGACGGCCAGTAGCTCCCGATTTCCCACATCATAGTTCTTTTCAGCAGGGGATAAACGTTTAGAGAAAAACGCACATGGGTGTACCTTATTGTCCATTGGAGACCTTTGGGAGAGTACAGCTCCAACTCCTGAATCCGAGGCATCCACTTCCAGGATGAATTGGCGCTTGGGATCTGGGTGACACAAAACTGGTGCTGAGGAAAACAATGATTTAAGCTTGTTAAATGCGGCATTGGCCTCAGGGTTCCACTTGAAAACTATGTTAGTGGATGTTAGTTGGGAGAGAGGAGAAGCAATTCGGCTGTAGTCTTTTATGAACCTTCTATAGAAATTGGCAAACCCAAGGAAACGCTGGAGCTGTTTCCTGGAGTCGGGAACTGGCCAGTTTACCACAGCCTCAATCTTAGCTGGGTCAGTTCTGTAACAACCCCCTTCAAATATGAAGCCCAGGAAAGATACAGAGGTGACGTGGAACTCACACTTCTCCCCTTTAACAAACAGTTGGTTCTCATGTAGTCTCTGTAACACAGTCCTAACCCTCTGAACGTGCTCCTTTAAATCCCTGGAGTAGATGAGAATGTCAT
This sequence comes from Garcialebias charrua, assembly GCA_038048925.1. Classification (NCBI taxonomy): domain Eukaryota; kingdom Metazoa; phylum Chordata; class Actinopteri; order Cyprinodontiformes; family Rivulidae; genus Garcialebias; species Garcialebias charrua. Next base: position 18,823 of record JBBPBX010058043.1, read on the forward strand.
CTAAGTACACAAAAACAAAATCACCAATGAAGTCCCGGAGCACGTCATTCACCAGGGCTTGAAAGACAGCAGGGGCGTTGGTTAACCCAAATGGCATGACTAGATACTCAAAATGTCCAAGCGGGGTCTTAAAAGCGGTCTTCCATTCGTCTCCCTCCTTTATACGAACCAGATGGTATGCATTCCTGAGGTCTAGTTTCGTAAAGATAGTGGCAGATTGTAGTTGTTCATGGATGGAGTCAATGAGGGGGAGTGGATATTTATTTTTAACTGTGATACTATTAAGGCCCCGATAATCGATGCAGGGACGAAGAGTACCGTCTTTCTTGGAGACGAAAAAGAATCCCGCCCCCACAGGAGAAGTGGAGGGGCAAATAATGCCTGAAGCTAATGACTCTTCAATATATTTTCTCATCGACTCTCGTTCAGGACCCGACAGATTGTACAATCGACTGGCAGGCAAGGGTGACCCAGGAAGGAGGTCAATTGCACAATCGTAAGGTCGGTGAGGAGGAAGAGAAAGAGCCCGCTGTTTGTCAAACACCGGGGCCAGGTCGTGGTAAACAGGGGGAACCATGGAAATGTCAGTTGCCTCTTTAGGTGTACTTTCAGGAGGAGATTGAGTGGTGATGGCAGAGCGTAGACAGTGTTTTAAACAATTATCGCTCCATCCTTCAATTCTTCTCCATTTCCAATTTATGTGTGGGTTATGTTCTTGAAGCCATGGATAACCCAAGATCAATTGGGTGCGGGGAGACTCGAATACAAAAAAATCTGTCATCTCATGATGATTTCCTGATGTTATCAGGTGTAGTTTAACAGTTTTACTGCAGATACGGGCTAAGGCCTCACCAGTAACTCCAGTGATAGAAATTGAAGGAATTTCAAGAGTGGGCAGTGAAAAGTTTCTGACTAGATCCAAACTTATTAAATTTTGTTCTGCACCAGAGTCAAGAAGAGCAGACACAGAATGACGATCCTGATTTATTTGGATGATGGTAGGGAGCATAAAACGATGTGCAGAACAGAATGCAGATGTGCCCACCAGTACAGTCCTCCTTACTGGTGGGCATTCTCGTTTCCCCTCAATGGACAATTAGCAATGAAATGGCCAGGTTTTCCACAATACATACAAAGCTTGGAATTGATTCGTCTTTGTCTCTCCTCAGGGGTTAAACGAGTTCGTCCGATCTGCATTGGTTCAGATTCAGGCAGGACAGAAGGTTTAGGGGACGGACCGGCAGCGGGTGCCTCTTGGTTTTTGTAGTTCGCTGACGGACTTTTGTAGGCGCGGGGCTCACCTGGTGTCGTGAACCCGGAAGTGAAGCGGTTGTGGGAAGTGTAGTCCCGCTCTCTTCTTCGTTCCCGGAAGCGCTCGTCTATCGAGACAGCCAGCTCGATCAGCTCGTCAAATCCCTCTGGTTCGTCTCTCGTGGCAATTTGGTCCTTCAAAGGGTCAGAAAGAGAATTTAGGAAAGTACCTTGCAGTGCTGTGTCGGGCCACCCGGTTTGTGCTGCGATGATGCGAAACTCGAGGGCGTATTCAGCCACTGGTCGTCGGCCCTGACGTAGCCCCAGGAGTCGCTTTACGGCGTTGGGCATCTGCAAGGGACGGTCAAAGATTCGGCGAAACTCTCCTAACAAGGTATCAAATGAAACGTGATCCAAGTCGTGGAATTGTAGGAAAGAATCAACCCAACGAAGTGCGTCACCTTTCAGCTGGTTGGTGAAATATGTTATCTTGGCGATGTTGTTTGAATATAACTGTGGTGCTCCCTTGAAGGCAAGTTTAATTTGCAACAAAAACCCTCCACACAGGCTAGGGTCGCCAGAAAAATATTCTGATGGTTTGGTAATTACCTGTTGGTTCGAGGCAGAGTCCTTAGGTTCCGTCTTGGACACTGGAGGGGCTTTAGAAGCTGGGGATGGTGAGAGTTTTTGGTTAAGAGAAAACACCATACCTCCCAGTTCTCTCATATTGTCCTGAACCTCCTGTTGTTGTGTAAGAACCCGACGTAGCATTCCTTCGAGTTGATTGATGCGGTCCATCTCGGATGAGGAGGCAGTCTGTTGGTTTCTGGTCTCGTTCTGGGCGTTGTCTGGCTGAAGCATTTCTGTCACGACTCGGGGAACCCAGAGTTGTACGAGACCAGAAAGGACAAGATACAGTTAGCAGGAATAGTGATGTTTTATTATTTACAGTGCAATTATTTACAGTGGTTCATCTCTTGGAGATCCTAGGGAAGAGAGGGTTGGATCAGTGGAGTCCACTGGCAGCGTTCGTATCGTGATTGTTTTGTGTTTCCTTACAGATGAGGTGCTGAGCGTGGGTGAGATCCACCAGAGATCACCAGAGACAGAATCCAGGGGAATAGTCGGTACAGGTTTGATGGGCGTGTGGCTGGAAGGCAAGGCACGGAGGACTGGAACCTGGACCACGGGAACTCGGAACCAAACAGGAGTCGAGGAGACAGGATGACGTAAACAGGAATCAATGCTTCAGCGATGAGTCACACTAGACTGCAGCCTTAAATAGTGGAAGGTCCTCATCAGAAGGATGGCCGCCAGCTGGTGGAAATCAGCGGCCAATCAGGAGGCAGTGTCGCAGGCAGTGGAACTCATCACACATTTGTTTCCTGTTGCTGGTGCTTCTTATCTTTGTGGCAGGGATGCTGCAGTGTTTTGGGTTATTTTCATTTTTTTATATGTCGACAAATAATTTTTGAAGCAGCAAACCTAACAAAGCAGCATTTTTCTTTTACTTTTATTTTAGCTATAACTTAAGCTCATCAGTCTGGTAAGAATTAAATCCAGTTTCTTTAAAAAGAGGCTGTCCATAGAGCTATGTACAACTGGTGAAATATTAATTTTGCACAACTCTTCTGTAGAAGTCCACTTAAGAAGATGCAATTCCATTTGCTAGTCCATTTCTCACTGTTTGTATCAAAACAACAACAACAACATAAATCAACAACATAAATCAACAAATCATATGATGTGTTCATGAATATCCTAGAAACCATATATAAAAAAATTGCGTACTAAACAACTACACTAAGAAAAGACATGAAGATCAACCGTGGATGACGAATGGTTTGAGAAATGCTTGTAAAAAAAAAAGAACTACCGTACTTGTATTCATGCTTCTTGAAATGTCGAACACAGGAAGCAGAAGATAAATACAAAAAGTACAAAAATAAATTGGTTTGGATCATAAGAAAACACAAGAAGGAATATTACAGTGATTTATTAACTAAAAGTAGTGGGGATATGAGGGCAACATGGAGGGTTGTGAATGGTGTTCTGAATAAGCACAAAGACAAAACAGGTATTTCACAGAACTTTATAATAGATAATAAGGAAATTAATGATGAAAATGAAATTGTTAATGAATTTAATGAGTACTTTG
>JBBPBX010058044.1:0-22231 GCA_038048925.1 Garcialebias charrua
AGCCCTCTGGAGTGAGGGTGAAACGTTTCTGCTAAAAAGAAACTGTCCAGATGAACTGATTGAGAATGAGCGGATTTGATACCTGGACTATTGAGAATTAACTTTCTTGTCTTGAACCACTTTGGACATGTCTGCCTGCCTGGGAGGAGTCGACGAGGGACACGCCCCCAGAAACCATCTTGGCTACAGCAAACTGGTTGGTCCACATAAGTTGCTTACTTGGTGGGTTAACTTCAGTGTGCTTTGGACTACTCTGACTGAGGAAGCCCTCTGGAGTGAGGGTGAAACGTTTCTGCTAAAAAGAAACTGTCCAGATGAACTGATTGAGAATGAGCGGATTTGATACCTGGACTATTGAGAATTAACTTTCTTGTCTTGAACCACTTTGGACATGTCTGCCTGCCTGGGAGGAGTCGACGAGGGACACGCCCCCAGAAACCATCTTGGCTACAGCAAACTGGTTGGTCCACATAAGTTGCTTACTTGGTGGGTTAACTTCAGTGTGCTTTGGACTACTCTGACTGAGGAAGCCCTCTGGAGTGAGGGTGAAACGTTTCTGCTAAAAAGAAACTGTCCAGATGAACTGATTGAGAATGAGCGGATTTGATACCTGGACTATTGAGAATTAACTTTCTTGTCTTGAACCACTTTGGACATGTCTGCCTGCCTGGGAGGAGTCGACGAGGGACACGCCCCCAGAAACCATCTTGGCTACAGCAAACTGGTTGGTCCACATAAGTTGCTTACTTGGTGGGTTAACTTCAGTGTGCTTTGGACTACTCTGACTGAGGAAGCCCTCTGGAGTGAGGGTGAAACGTTTCTGCTAAAAAGAAACTGTCCAGATGAACTGATTGAGAATGAGCGGATTTGATACCTGGACTATTGAGAATTAACTTTCTTGTCTTGAACCACTTTGGACATGTCTGCCTGCCTGGGAGGAGTCGACGAGGGACACGCCCCCAGAAACCATCTTGGCTACAGCAAACTGGTTGGTCCACATAAGTTGCTTACTTGGTGGGTTAACTTCAGTGTGCTTTGGACTACTCTGACTGAGGAAGCCCTCTGGAGTGAGGGTGAAACGTTTCTGCTAAAAAGAAACTGTCCAGATGAACTGATTGAGAATGAGCGGATTTGATACCTGGACTATTGAGAATTAACTTTCTTGTCTTGAACCACTTTGGACATGTCTGCCTGCCTGGGAGGAGTCGACGAGGGACACGCCCCCAGAAACCATCTTGGCTACAGCAAACTGGTTGGTCCACATAAGTTGCTTACTTGGTGGGTTAACTTCAGTGTGCTTTGGACTACTCTGACTGAGGAAGCCCTCTGGAGTGAGGGTGAAACGTTTCTGCTAAAAAGAAACTGTCCAGATGAACTGATTGAGAATGAGCGGATTTGATACCTGGACTATTGAGAATTAACTTTCTTGTCTTGAACCACTTTGGACATGTCTGCCTGCCTGGGAGGAGTCGACGAGGGACACGCCCCCAGAAACCATCTTGGCTACAGCAAACTGGTTGGTCCACATAAGTTGCTTACTTGGTGGGTTAACTTCAGTGTGCTTTGGACTACTCTGACTGAGGAAGCCCTCTGGAGTGAGGGTGAAACGTTTCTGCTAAAAAGAAACTGTCCAGATGAACTGATTGAGAATGAGCGGATTTGATACCTGGACTATTGAGAATTAACTTTCTTGTCTTGAACCACTTTGGACATGTCTGCCTGCCTGGGAGGAGTCGACGAGGGACACGCCCCCAGAAACCATCTTGGCTACAGCAAACTGGTTGGTCCACATAAGTTGCTTACTTGGTGGGTTAACTTCAGTGTGCTTTGGACTACTCTGACTGAGGAAGCCCTCTGGAGTGAGGGTGAAACGTTTCTGCTAAAAAGAAACTGTCCAGATGAACTGATTGAGAATGAGCGGATTTGATACCTGGACTATTGAGAATTAACTTTCTTGTCTTGAACCACTTTGGACATGTCTGCCTGCCTGGGAGGAGTCGACGAGGGACACGCCCCCAGAAACCATCTTGGCTACAGCAAACTGGTTGGTCCACATAAGTTGCTTACTTGGTGGGTTAACTTCAGTGTGCTTTGGACTACTCTGACTGAGGAAGCCCTCTGGAGTGAGGGTGAAACGTTTCTGCTAAAAAGAAACTGTCCAGATGAACTGATTGAGAATGAGCGGATTTGATACCTGGACTATTGAGAATTAACTTTCTTGTCTTGAACCACTTTGGACATGTCTGCCTGCCTGGGAGGAGTCGACGAGGGACACGCCCCCAGAAACCATCTTGGCTACAGCAAACTGGTTGGTCCACATAAGTTGCTTACTTGGTGGGTTAACTTCAGTGTGCTTTGGACTACTCTGACTGAGGAAGCCCTCTGGAGTGAGGGTGAAACGTTTCTGCTAAAAAGAAACTGTCCAGATGAACTGATTGAGAATGAGCGGATTTGATACCTGGACTATTGAGAATTAACTTTCTTGTCTTGAACCACTTTGGACATGTCTGCCTGCCTGGGAGGAGTCGACGAGGGACACGCCCCCAGAAACCATCTTGGCTACAGCAAACTGGTTGGTCCACATAAGTTGCTTACTTGGTGGGTTAACTTCAGTGTGCTTTGGACTACTCTGACTGAGGAAGCCCTCTGGAGTGAGGGTGAAACGTTTCTGCTAAAAAGAAACTGTCCAGATGAACTGATTGAGAATGAGCGGATTTGATACCTGGACTATTGAGAATTAACTTTCTTGTCCACACGCTCAGTTTGTTTCAGTGAATTGAAAAAGCCCCCTGGATAGAGGTTGAAACGTCTTCTGCAACAAATAAAGTCCAGTTGATCTTGTATTGAACGCCTTTTTGATTTTATCATGTCCTGGACGACTGAGAGAATATATCTGTTTTCATGCTCAAGAATAAAGTGTGTCTGCGTGGTAAAAGGTGTTGTTATAATACAAAAACCAAGTGACCTGCCATGGAGAATACTGTGGATTTAGCATGACATCACCGTGTAAACATGCAACTTTTGCACAATCAACATAGAAAAAACAATAACGTTTTCAGGGATCCTTCACATGTAAACAGGGTATTAAGCACATTACTGTGCTTCTTTTGTCACAGTCAACAACTTCCGTTATCAGTGTTTGCTTTCTCAACCACAGTAAAAAGTGTGGCATCAGATTGAGATGTGTGATGTTACTGGTCTTAACTTGGGGTGCTGCTAAACTTGCAGCCCTTCTGGTATCTTCACAGCTAACAACGAGCTGTTAAAATGTTTACACAGCTTAAAGTGCTGCCACACTTCCCAAACATGCAAATGAAGTGATAGCAACTCCAGCGCTGTGAGTGTCAGCCTCTCTGCAGTGTAAGGGCTGCTTGGCGTAGGCTGGTGAGACAAAGGAAAAAGGCAAATGGCTGCATTTCAGAGGCAGAGGATGTGAGTTTTAAACTGGACAGAAAGAGAAAATGATACAGAAAGAGGATTAAGGCACTGCAACACATAAGATGGTTATCTGCATGTTTGAATGGGCGAGCTGGGACACACTGTCAACTAAAGCTAGCGTTAGCTAATATAACATAACATGCAGTTTTGAACTGTTTTTAAACAAACACTCCCCATAGTAAACTGTTAAAGCATTTAAATATGATTTTTAACAGGAATTTATATCTCAGTGGTTGCTCTAAACAGAACTTTGGCTTCTTATACGATTATTTTTCCAATGTATGCAAACTGAGCAACAAAATAGACAAGCTTAGCCTTATTGTTGGGAAAAACTAAGACCTTTTAGCTTCTTCTGTTTTGAGCTTCACAGAGACATGGCTGTGTGAGCTGGTACTGAACTCTGAACTCCAGCTAGTGGTCTTCCAGCTTCTCAGAGTGAACCATGTCCAGGAGCTGTCCAGCAAAGTGGAGGCATCTGTTTTTTCATCAGTGATGGCTAATACTCATGTGACAGTAATCGTGTAACACAGTTCTCCCACCTGGAATCATTCAACATAAACTGTAAGCCCTATTACTCCTTTGTGAGTTTCCTTCATTCTTCTTGGTTGGTGTGTACATTTTTCTGGTGCTGATGCAGAGTGCTCACCGGACACTCTCCGACCAGATCTTGTTTGTGGAGCAGACATAGTTTTGAGTTTGTGAACTTTTTTCTTTAATTTAACACGTTTGTAAGACTTGAAGTTAGTAGAATTAGATAGCAGCCAGTAGCTGTTTGGATAGTAATATGGTCGTTGTGGTTTCTATGAAGCACATTTGACAAATTTCATTATCCTACTTGTCCTTTGGGGTCAAGCAGGTTGTTCAGCAAATGAGCACATGTGGCACAAATTATTGTGACTGTGCTGACACTGCATGCTCAAGTAGGTGCTTGTTTTATTTAAAAATGAAAATCTAATTTAATGCTTATGCTGATGGAATATTGTGTAAGAAGATCAAAATCAGCTTTATTGCACAATGCACAATGCACCGAAGCACAACAAAATAACATTTCAGTACAGCCCGTCCAAGAGAAACATACCGTAATTTCCGCCTGATAGATTGCACCTTTCTATAGGTCGCTTTGCCCAATTATTGGCAAAAAATTGGAAAAATCCATAAACAGATCGCACCTTTATTTAGGTTGCATCTATTATGCGTCACCACTAAGCAACGCGTCAGCGCCTCATTTGCCCTGCTGAAAATGGCGGCCACAGAAGTGAGCAAGCACGGAAGGACTTTACAAGAAGGTAAAAACAATTATTTGTTTGCTAAAAATTATAGCTGACATTATAGCACAAGGGTTCATGAGCTTAACCGTTCCTCAATAAATTCACAAAATGGTCAAATCTGCTGGATTTAAATTGTTTCGCTTTGACGTCTTCCAAACGGTCGCATGCACTGAAAAAATAAATTATAAATAAATCGAATTTTATCTCAAATGTCTCATACAGGTCAACGTTTGTAAATGAAACCCAAATAATTACTTTCTGTAAGCTGAAAGAAAATCCACCGAGTGGTTTATGAGCTATTTAGACCAATAGTAGCAGGAAAATAACCCGAAGCTAACGCAACACGTTTACGTCTATAAAACAACAAATTTTATCTCAAATGTCTCATACAGGTCACAGTTTGTAAATGAAACCCAAATACTGTAATTACATTCTGTAAGTTTAAAAAAAAATCTGTCCTGTGGATCACGAGTTATTTATCTAAATAGTATCCATTTAGGTAGCTACCGCTAACAACAAACAACATGCTAAAAGATGATTTTTTTTATCTCAAACATCTCATAAAGCTAGTCACTTGTAAATGTCCATACAGTGATAACTTTCTGTAAGTTTGATAAAAATCTGTCCTGTGGTTCTTGACTTATTTTGCTAACAAACAAAGCTAACAGTAGTTACCTCCAGAGCAGGAGGCCAGGCAGCGACAGAGTAAGTCCGACCAGTGGAGGCTTCCTTCGGACACATGAGGTGGGAACGGTCGGTCGGTGTACCCTAGCGGCCGAAAGTGGTACTGCATCATTTTTTGCCAAAATGAAAAACGGTCATATCTGAGCCAAAAATTGGTCTAAAAATATGGGAAAAAATCCATAAACAGGTCTCACCTTTCTATAGGTAGCAGGGTATGCAAATTAGGCAAAAAACTGCGATCTATAGTCCGGAAAATACGGTCAACAAATAGACATGGGGGGTCGGAGGGGTCTGAGGCTGCAGTCCCGTGGGAGGCACAGCCTTTTTCGTTTAGATAGGAAAAGAGAAACACGGGGGAAGCGAGATATAAAAAAAAAAAAATTCACATTGTATCCTAGACAGGACACAGTGTGAAAGTTGCAAAACAAAACAAACAAAAAACAATATCCTCAGTGCAAAAACGGCAATATACTGATGACATCATGATACATAAATGCATGAGCAAGGCCGACGAAGATGATGAGTTTATCCATGTACACTGCCAGATAGTCATCATAGTCCTGATAAGAGATGGTGCCGTTTCTATCAGCCGGCTCAGCTCTGATACAGGTCCACAGATGTCGTCAGGAAGGGGGCAAGTAGGGAAGGGGGGGAACAGAGCTTATGTTCACACAACATCCAGGAGAGTTTGAGATAGTTGGCTAATTCAAGGCCGACACGGGGGAGCCAGATTCAGATAACAACAGTTATTTGGGTCAGGTCGACTGCTTGATTTCTGTCTTTATAGTTTTACTTGTACATCTGAATGGCGACTCCAAACAGTCAAATTTTGTGGTCAGCATTGCCGGGCCGAGCTTGTAGCTGCTCCAAGGTCGATTCCTTCTTGCCAGAGACCCTGATGCATGCTCAATAATCCAGGTAGAAAAATCTAAAAAAAATTTGCTTTGTTTTGTTTTTTTGAATGTCCAGAGGACCAGACTTAGCTTTTTTAGATTCTTGCCAGAGAGTTTCAGGAGTCGCAAGTGACCTGCATATCTCAGAAATCACGTCTAGCTTATGGCTCAGCTCACAGCATCTGAGCCTGAGCGCTTACCACTCTGTACATTCTTCACACAAGCCAGGCAGCTTCACAATGTTCAGAACAGCAACCAGCATTTTCTGTATTTGTCGATATGCCAGGTAACTGCCGACTCCAAAAAGCAGAAATCCTGTTATCATAAATCCAATCATGTACACATCTTCTACATCTTCAACGGACAATATGGACAGGCACACCATCTTCCACTGCCCCCAGTAATCCAGTGTGTATCCAGCTGCAAGTTTCCCATCAGGGCAAGAAAGCTTTGCTTCGCCCTGTCTTCTTGTCGAGAAAATTTTGTCAATTGCGTTAAGACCAGCTGACCAGGTCCATGATTTACAATTTAGAAGTTAGGGAGGCTCCGATTGGGTTCACAGGACAAAGAGCAAAGCAGAAGGGAAGTAAGAGCGGGAGGGAAAACATCTGCCTTCGTCGAGAGCAAGCAGGGGAAAAAAATTGTTATAAAAATTTGCTGTTATCAATGTGTACATAATTTATTATTTATCATAAGAACTATGAGAAAACTAAGTCTGAAAATCTTGGTTACAAATCCCTCAAAATACCTCTTTTGTGTGTCTTTGTGACAACTGACAACTCAACAAAATGTTTTAAAATCTTGAATTAACTAATGAATATTCTGTATCACAACATGAATTTAATGTTGTGAAGTAGTGTCCAAATTATAGTATGCATACAAGCTCATGCACACCAAAGCACACTGGCTACATGAATGTGGAAAGTATGAATTCATAGTTTCTAGCCTTATGGGCTTGATTTAGAGCTGGTCAGTGGCCAAATGCATGAGCCAGTCTGGACATGAAGAACCTGCCACATGCTGGCACACACTCTCAACTAAATCTAACATTATCTAATATAACACAACCTAGTCTCAAGGTTATCTAGACACCTCCCTCCTGGTTTGGCAGGTGAGGTGACAATGATAGTGAGAAACAAAGAGGACATGAAAACCGTTATGGAAACAAAGGAGGCTAGGAGCATGCATGATGTAGTTTGCTCAATAAATTATCTGTCTTATGTTAAGCTACAAATTAAATATTTTTAGAGGTGTTAAAACATGCAGATTTAATGTATATATGTGTATTTATAACAGTGTGCCACTGTGTGGAAATGATAACGGCTGCTGTCACTGATGGCAGAAAGCCTAAGCCAGGGCCTTTGCTCAAATGCTCCTCATTATCAGCTCATAATGGCTGGCAACATCGCCATGCCACCCTGACTCACTCTCATTAGCTGCTGGCAGCAAGGTAGGGAGACGAGTGGACGCTGGCGCCATTCCACCTTCACTCAAGTTCAGAACGGGAGCGAGGAAGGAGAAAAACGACAAGGAGCCAGTGAGAGATGGAATGAGAGGGGAAAAAAATCTTCATCTCTGTAGATTTAATTAAAACTGGGGCGAACAGATGGGGGAGATGGAGTCAAGTCCAACAGTAGACAGCTCATCTGTTTGGGTTTCCACATTTGTCTTTCTACCTCTACCCTCGGCCTCTCTCTTTCATTGTTTTTTAATAGATCAATTCTTGGCATTCATTTCACTTGAATGCCAGTGAAGATGCCAATTCTAAGCTTCCACTGTGACAGATATCACCAACAATAAGGAAGCATAGTCACTTAGCTCTTAGAGGAACACGGCTCTTTAGTTTTCTGTGGATACATCAGGCTGGGGATGGTATAGGCTATCCCAGCTCTGGGCTGGGGATGTTGTGCTGAGGAGTGGCTAAGCCTCTATTAAAAGGTAATCCAGGCAATCCGTGTGTAAAAAAGAGCTATTTGTTTAAAACAGAGAACAGTCAAGCAAAGATCTAGCCAGACAGAAGGGAAGGTCACACAGTGCTGGGTTTTAGATCAGAAAAAAAGATCAAGCCTGCCCATGGCTCTTTTTTCTCCTCTCTCCCAGAAGAAGTCACTTTTCATTCAAATGTAATCATCACCGCGCAGTAATATGACCTTCATGGCTGCATGTTAAAAAGAGCGAAAGCAAAGCATTCAGCTCCTTCAGTCCCTGTGGCCATTTCAGAGTGTACAAAGGGATCACAGACACCAGCGAAAACTACCAAATGAATTCAAAGCATCACAGAATAATAGCCCCTTCACTTTGCAAAGAAATGTAAATGTGCACAAGTTAAATGCTGCAACAATCTCTGGTATTTTTACTCTGTGTTTGACACACTCTACCTTTGATTGACATTTGCTGCCAGAGCATTATCATAATCTCCTAGCAACCACAGCAGGAATCTTCCAACATAAGTCATGGGGAAAAAGTCCTGATATCCACCTTGTGCAACAATGCCACTAGTTTTGCATTTTCTTCTGAAAAAATTCTGCCTTAGCTCAATTCCCTGCTACATTAATCTCATTATCCTTTGAACCTTTTCACTGTTAATGCCAAATGCAATTTGTATTCTGAGGCCAGGCAAAAAGCCTTAAACTGATTATCCCAATTTGAACCGTGGCAGTCCTAGATATTGTTGAGTCTGAAAGGGCCATCTAGCTGGTGAATGGGCTTCTCATATGCCTTCTGAGTTTCATGACACAATGTTGCGTCTGCTTTGCAAGGGATAAATTAAGCGTGTGAAAGTCTAAGCAAAGTCCTCATTTTCCAGTTAATCAAATCTTCCCCTAATCAAATTAGCGCAGATAATTCCTCTGGATGCGTGGTACAATAACAGCATTATTCTCCTCTCCGGAGCTGAAAGCCAGAGAATCAGTGTGGTGCTGCTCTCCCCTCTGCATGAGGACCAGGGTGAGGTGGGGGGGTGGAAGAGTACAGGGGTGATGAGGGAGGGCATGGCTCTTCCCAGTGGCCTAACAGAGAAAGGCAAGGCTGGGGTAAACTTTGGCAGCATTGAAGTTCCCAGCTCATTAAAAAGCCTGGCCCAGCGGCCACCTCCAGGGAGCAGCGAAGCGTTAGCTAATGAGGTACTTGTTTAATTTTCTTTCAAAGAACTGGACATCTGTGACGTCCCCACCCCCAAAGACCATTCAGCCTCCCATTCTCCCCTCAGCCAAAACTCAACCCCTCCCATGTCTCATCTTTTTTCTTTAAACCCCACACAAAGCATATCCATCAATAGGCCGCAGGGTTCTCCCTGGTTTGATGAAGTGTCCCTCGTTGAATAAGGCAGATAATACATTTGGAGGAGAGCAGAACAATTGCCATTAACTCTGATCTCTCCCTCTGAACAGTCAAAGCCCGTCATGGAAATTCAATAGTGGTCAAGCTAAATGAATAAATGTTCACAGGCCACCGTAACGTTCTAATTGATTTCCCTTCATGAGATAATCCACTCTCCTCAACAGAGGTCTTCGTCACTCCTGCTCAACCCTGCCAGCCCTCTGTGGGGATGCGTCAGATATCCTGGGGAAAGGAGAAAAGGGAAAAGCTGAATAGTTGCTGTGTATTCATATATTAGAGGAGTGTCGGGTTCATCTCCCCATTTTGATGCAGTGGAGAGGCTTGAATCTATTTTCTGTGACCTGCCAACCAACCTCTGCCACACGGATCATTGTGTGAGGCTTGGCTCTAATATCTAATCCTCATAACAGCTCATGAGACATTAAAAGGCACCTCGCTCTCTATGGGTTACCGCAATTTGAATTCAAAGCAGCTAGTGCAGCGTCTCTCTTTATTGGTCACTTCCACTTATTTCATAATGCGTCTCGATTCTTTCATTATGAGAGCTGTCTGACTCATATTTGCATCTTGATGCTCCAGTAATGTCTCAGACCATGGCAAGAATACAAATGTGCTCTTTCTACTGCCCATTTTCTCTGTTGTCCTCATCTGCAGCCCTTGCATGTAATCTCCATCTAACAAGATGGAAAGGATGAACTAGTTACACAGGAAGCGAGAAGAGGAGAGGCGCAGAATGAGGCGTGTGTGTCGGAAATATGAGGCCAGTTAAAAGGCCTCATGAAAACATTTGTCAATTTACACAATGTAAACAGGTTGTAACAATATGTGTCGGGGTCAGTGGGTCAAACCCATGGATCACGCATCAGCTGGCACATGGTTATTGTTCTGCTTATCCTGCCGAAGCAGGGACACATGGTTTGTGACACAGAAAAGATGTGAAGAAGAGACACAAAGACCTTTAGGGTGATCGGGGCTAAAATGTTGTGCTATTATTAGTATGACACAAGAAAGCACCATCTGTGTGGTTTAATGAGCCTTTGCCACACTGTTAAAAGAGCCTTGAGTTAATTTCCCGAAACAATATGCTTATAAAAGACTCTAGCAGGTTGTAAACCAAAATCATTAAACTCTAATAAAACACGGACACTTTATACAATTAAAAATGTTGCAGCCTTTACCTACATTAACCAGAAAGCACCAATTCTGTGCAAATCTTACTTTCAACTAGTGATGGGGCCGATCCGATCCAGTATCGGTACTGGCCTCCGATACCAGCATAATTTACATATCGGATTTTTCCGATCCAACCTGCTGACATTTCCGATCCACATGCATGTGTCTGCTGAAACTTCTCATGTGAGTCCCTGTCGGCTGCTCTGCACATTGGCTTCAAACTATAGAATGCATTTCCTGAATGAAGGCGTGTCTCATGAACCCAGAGTAATAAGACCCGCCTCACATTCAGAAAATCCATTTCGTAGTTTGCAGCCAGCTAAAACGTGCAGTAGCACTGTGGCTAACGGCTAACCAACTTATCATCGTAACATGTACGCTGTGTGGAAATACTTTACACTAAACCCCACAAGACAGCCACGTGCAATGTCTGCAGAGCCATAGTGCCACATTAAATCGTGGTCAAGTTAGATAATTCTCAATCAGGTCATCTGGACAGTTTCTTTTTTAGTAGAAACGTTTCACCCTCACTCCAGAGGGCTTCATCAGTCAGAGTAGTTCCAGCACGCTGTTCCCCCACCAAGCCGTAAACAACTTAAGTGGACCAACCAGTTTGCTGGAGCCAAGATGGTTTCTGGAGGCCGTCCTGTCCCTCGTTGACTCCTCCCAGACAGGCAGCCACAGCCAAAGTGGTTCAAGACAAGAAAGTTCATGCTCAATAATCCAGGTATCAAATCCGATAATTCTCAATCAGGTCATCTGGACAGTTTAATTTTTAGTAGAAACGTTTCACCCTCACTCCAGAGGGCTTCATAAGTCAGAGTCAGAGAGTCAGAGTCAGAGAGTCTTTATTGTCATTTGCACCGCATGTGGTACATGTGATGAAAACGAGATTATGTACACGGGGTCCCAGTTACATCCAACAACAAATGCAAGAGAAAAACAGTAATAACATCTAGAATTAACTAAGAAAAACATCAACTAGTAATACACTAAGCCTAATATAGTGGGAATAAACAGCAGCACGAACATGAGTTTGTATGAGCAGATGGTCACAGATGAACACAGATGAACACAGATGAACACAGATGAACACAGATGAACACAGCAACAAGAAAACAGATCAGCATCAGCACAATGTGATATTTTGCAGTGTTTATTTTTTATTTTATTTTTATTTATTCATGAGTCTAACAGCCTCAGGGTAGAAGCTGTTCCTCAGTCTAGTGGTTCTACACTTGATGCTCCTCAACCTCCGTCCTGAGGGGAGTGGGGCAAAGAGTGAGTGTGCTGGATGAGTGAGGTCTTTCATGATGCAGGTGGCTCTTTTCCTGCATCTGGAGGTATAAATGTCTGTGATTGTGGGGAGACTGACTCCAACAGTAAGTAAGAGTAGTTCCAGCACGCTGTTCCCCCACCAAGCCGTAAACAACTTAAGTGGACCAACCAGTTTGCTGGAGCCAAGAGCATGAACTTTCTCTTGGTCAAGTTAGTTTTATGTTGGACATTTGAGCTCCGTGGCTTCAGCGGTGCACTCCTCTTGCTGAATCCGAAGCAGGGAGTCTGATTTCGGTCAGCCGCATCCAATCTGACCCGCTCTGTCTGCCCGTCTCGGAGGAGAGGTAGGCTGAGTACAGCTGACCGAAATCAGACCGCCTGCTTCAGATTGAACAAGAGGAGTGCCCCGCTGAAGCCACGGAGCTCGAATGTTTACCGAGAAGTTGCTAAACTTCATCGTAATTAATGACCAACCACTATCAGTTGTAGAAAACAAAGGATTTTGCAGCTTGATACTTGCAGCCAAGATATAGTTTACCCTCCAGGAGATATTTATCAGTACAACAGTAGACAATAATAAAAATGCATATGAATAAAAAATTACAAGAAAATTGTAAATAAAAAAACGAAACACGGGCAAAGCAGACAGCTTAAAAGCAATGTAAAATATTAAAAACAGGAACATATCTGTGTTGGTTTATGTTATGAACTTAGAAGATGTAAAGCTATTTAATATTTTATTTGATTAATTTATTCATTCATTTAAAAGAGACAAAATAAAACAAATTAATCAAAGAATATATTAAATAACTAAACAAACAATCACTTAAATTAATCACTTTAATATCCACTTTAAAGCTAAGAATAAAATAAAACGTTTTGTGTCAGCAGGATTTAATTGTAACTTTGAAACTTATCCAACATTAATAAAACTTACCTCAAGTGGCCTTTTTGGACATGCATGCATACTGTATTTTCCGGATTATTGGTCGCACCGGAATATAGGTTGCAATGTCCAATTATTGCCAAAAAATTGGAAAAATCCATAAATAGGTCGCACCGGAATATAGGTCGCACCTACGTCACCGCCGACGTAACGCGTCATCCACTGCTGATGCGCCGCGTGACCGCTGAGTCAACCCGGCAATATGGACCGAGTGTTTAGCTCTGCTGCTAATGTCTGCCAGAAGCTAACAGAAGCTAACACGAGACGAGTCCGCCTCTCAGAAAACACGAATAAAAAAATCGAATTTTATGTCAAATGTTTTTTCCAGGACATAGTTAAGTACATTAGAGCCTTATAATTACTCTGTAAGCAGAAATAAATATACTTATACTATATACCTATTGGTTTCGAAGCAATTTATAACATAAAGAGAAGCTAACAGAAGCTAACACGAGACGAGTCCGCCTCTCAGAAAACACGAATAAAAAAATCGAATTTTAAGTCAAATATTTTCTATAGACCATCGTTACGTACATTAATGTCTTATAATTTAAACTCTGTAAGCAGAAAAAATATACACCGAGTGGTTTAGAAGTTGTTCATAAGCAAACTGAAGTAAACTGAAATAAAAAATGAAAAAACACGGGAAGTCCGCCTCTCAGAATACGAATAAAAAATCAAATTTTATGTCAAATGTTTTCTATAGACCATCGTTACGTACATTAATGTCTTATAATTTAAACTCTGTAAGCAGAAAAAATATACACCGAGTGGTTTAGAAGTTGTTCATAAGCAAACTGAAGTAAACTGAAATAAAAAATGAAAAAACACGGGAAGTCCGCCTCTCAGAATACGAATAAAAAAATCGAATTTTATGTCAAATGTTTTCTATAGACCATCGTTACGTACATTAATGTCTTATAATTTAAACTCTGTAAGCAGAAAAAATATACACCGAGTGGTTTTGAAGCTATTTCTAACATACCGGTAAACAGAACAACAGCCACAAGCTAACAAAAAGCTAAGCTAAAAGATCGTTTTTATTTTTATTTTAATCTCAAACATCTAATAAAGCTACCGGTACTCACTTGTAAACGTCCACACTGTGATTCCATTCTGTAAGTTTCAGAAAAATCCGCTGAGTGGTTCTTGACTTATCTTGCAAAAAAACCAGCTAAGAAACACAGAGCTAACAGCTACATCCAGGTCAGCACGCCCACAGAGTGTCCGAGCACAGGAGCTTATTTTGGGACACATGAGCTGGAAACGGTCTTCTTCTTCTTCTTGGGTCGGTGTACTCCACTGGAAGTGGTACTGCACAGCGCCACAGTGCCCCTAGTGGCCAAAAGTGGTACTGCACAATTTTTCTGCCAAAGTGAAAAAGGCTGATATCTGAGTCAAAAATTGGTCTAAAAATATGGAAAAAAATCCATAAATAGGTCGCATCGGATTATAGGTCGCAGGCCTTGAAAAAAACATAAAAAGGTGCAACCTATACACCGGAAAATACGGTATGTATGTGTACACATTGTACTTGAGAGGAGATTATTACAGCCTCATATAAAATCAATGATGATGATGATGATATCGGAACTGGATCGATATCGGCTGATATCCAGATTTAAGTATCTGGATCGGATCGGAAAAAAAAGTGGATCGGTGCATCCCTATTTTTGACCACTGGAAACATGTTTGTAAATTGTGTACCATTTCCATGTCTGCTTTGCCCATGACTAAAATCTTACCTGTCCACTATGGGTCCAACTGGACCCCCAGTGGTTGCCCTGACTATGTGTGTTCACTACACACTTCTTCAATTTAAATTGATGGATCTTCTTTTGAAAAAATACAGTTTGACAAGTCCAACAAAGTTCAGTCAGGTCCTCTGGACGGTTTCTTTTTGTTGAAACATTTTGTTTTTCATCCAAAAGACTTCATCAGTCCAAGGAGCCACAACAAACTCAGTCTTATAAATAAAACTTCACATAGTGGGTCCCACAGTTTGATGGTAATAAGATGGTTTCTGAGCACCATCTCAGCACTGTTTCATTGAGATGAAATGTTTCAATAAAAATAAACTGTCCAGAGGACCTGACTTAATTTAGCTGGATTTTTTAAAACCTGGATTATTGAGCATGAATCAGGATGTTTTGATCACTTTGACCATGACTGTCTCAAACGAGTTGGCGGGAGAGAGTGGACTCCAGAAACCATCTGAGCACCATCAAACTGGTTGACCCACTATGTGAAAATGCTATTTATAAGACTGAGTTTGTTGCAGCTCCTCAGACTGAAGAAGTCTTTTGGATGAAAGACAAAATATTTCAACAAATAGAAACCATCCAGAGGACCTGACTTAACATTGTTGGATTTTTCTATCTGTATTATTGAGCATGAATCAGAATATTTGAGAAAATCTGCTGAAATCAACGTGGATAATTTACCATTTAGACATCACAGCAGAACAAAAAACTGTATTAAATTTGTGGTGAGCAATGCAGATTACCACTTGTCTTTTGAACAGACAGTTGACAATTACTGCTACTGATAAGGTTAGAGTAAGAGTAGTTAAGTTACTGTTAGTTGAAAGCATGCAGTTCATTCGTGCTCATCTGCTCACACAGACTCACGTTCGTGCTGTTCTTGTTCGGCGTATTGTTTTTATAACATTAGTGCTTAGTGTTTTTTTTTTGTTTTAACTTATTTCTTAGTTCATATCTTAGATCTTATTACAGTTTTTCTGTACAATTTGTACTTTTGTTGGATGAAACTTGGACCTTGAGTACACAATTTCGTTCCACCACGTGGTGGAATGACAATAAAGAAACACGACTTGACGTAGAAATTAATTTTCATAATATGATCCTGCGATAAGGACTTCCCTTTTCTTGATATAATGGGATAAAATATATTTTTATTAGCTTCATTGGTATATTTTCTTAAACGTATTATATTGATCGTTTTTGCAAAGTGTACTAGCATGAGAATTTTGAACTGTCATGTTGGCAACTGATTCAAGTTGAGAATGTCACATCTATGATAATTTCTGTTCATCTTGAACAATTACTAAATTGTGGCCTTTATGACTTGGATGGAATGACTAGATTTAAGTTACAGCAGTCACATAATCAACAGTCAGCTGGTGTGAGCTGTATGCCACACTAACAACACGTCCTACTCCTTCAGCCTGGGCCCTTAACAAGCAGTGGGAGTTAAAGAAATGTACTGCAAACCAAATGGTGCATGGTCTTGATGGTGGTGATGTTGGAAATGTGTACTGGGCTGCCTCACAGTGACCCTTGGCTTGGCCTTGGATTTCATCATGCTGGCTGATCCAGTTTGTAGCCTTTCCTGCTGCAGGGCAGAGTTACAGCCAACTAACTGGGCTGAGAGATGCTGATGGTGGGGGTGGAGGTCAGCACTAAAGCGATAGAGCGAGGGCAAAGGTGTGGGGCTTATGTCATCCATCTCCCTCTGCCTGCCTCTAGGCTTTTATTAAGTGGGTGGGCTCACATGGGTCAGACTGTAGTATTTAACTAAGATGTCCATCACACTGCATGGATAACTCAGAGAACTGGTAATAGGCTTGTCTGTACAGGATAAAAATGTGAAATAAAACTGACATTTACAAAATTACATGTGTTTGTCTGACAACAAAAGCAAAAGGACAGAGGATCTCACTAGACATACCAATTTTCTTTCCTTCTTAATTGCATGTCAGATGCTTCAAGTTAAGCTTAACTGTTCAATTTATTTTTTCTTATTTTGTTTTTTCACATAGGTCATAATACCAGCAACTTTGTTGTGGCATGAAGTATACAGTGTGTTAACCATTGTATTATCCGAGACGTTGAAAAAACACCAGTATAGAAAAATAACAATAACCGTGTAAGGAAAACTTGTATGGTAGACTTTAGAATAACATGCTGAGAAAGAATAAATCCACCTGTGAGGCTGACATGAGGTTAGCAGCTTCTGGACCGCAGCCCACCATTTATCCCTGTGTGAGTGGAGCATATTAGCCCACAGCTATGGTTGATCAGAGCTTCGCCTACAGCTACAATGTTACCCAGAGCCACCTGTGGTGGTGGGAGGAGATCACTTTGTTTCTTTGTGGAGCTTGAGGGCAGTAAAACAAGCTTCTGAAAACTTGCCAAGCCTTCGACTGACTCATCAAGATGCACCCAGGAGGACACCTTGAGATAGACAGAAAATACACCCTTTCATGCCTCAGATGTACCTAGGAGTTAAGCCTTGATAGGCTGGTGTGGAGTGTTTTTTGATGCTGCCTCTTTTTAATAACTCCTGTAGGCATCATGTTGGCAATCATGTATGACACAGCCCGAGGCGCAGACACGTGGGTCCAGCAGTGGGCCACAAGTACTTGGAATCCATGTCTGTATTTGAACAGACTTTATTGGACCAGACAGGACAGCAAAACCTTGTTAGATGTAACAGGAAAAACACGGACGCAGCACGAAAACCAAACAATCCAAAATGAGAAGAACCTTTTGCTCTGAGATGTATTAAAGATGCATGGATGTTGAAATGCTGGCAAGGCAAGGATCAAAAGCTGCGGAGCTGTTTCATAAAATATGTCCTCAATCATGTCAAACCAAAGTCAATAATCAAGCAACCTCAAACATGCCATGTCATATTTGTCCTTTTTAATACCGAGTGACAGGCAGAACAATTAAATTACGCTCCTCTCAGAAAAGCCACAAGTGTAATTATGCTCTAAGTAGACACAAATCAACACACACAGTGCAGTCGTCAAGTAATACTGACGCTGCTTCTAAAGTGAGAGTGAACAGAAGGCGATAAAGGAACAGTTGTCTTTTCGCTGTCAGTTTCAAACAATTCAATAAACAAACCAATTTCTTTTATAAAAAAGGTAACTAATTTTTTTTTTCCCACAATCAATTCATTCGACCTTTATTTATACAGGCTAGCCTCATTGAGCCACGAGGACTCATTTACAAGAGGGACCTTTTCCAGACAGAACATATAGAGTACAGAATAATAATATACAACAATAATACAATAATAATAAACAATAATGACAATAAGCTACAGCAAAAAATGCAGTTAAAATAAGAGTAGTGTATAAAACAATAAATCAGGGTGCTGTAAAACAGGGTAAAATACTAAAAACAAGAACATATCTGCCTTGATTTTTCCAGTGACGTTATCAAATGTTTGAAACCCTGTAAATGAATCAAAGTGGATAACTTCAGTTCCTGTTGCAAGGTGTTCCAGGTTGCAGGAGCAGAGTAGGAAAAGGCAGTTTTGTCAAATTCAGTCCTCACTGAGGGAACGCTGCAGGTAATGATGGCCTGAGAGCGCATGTTGTAACTGCACTGACAGCATGACATGAGGGAGGAGATATAAGAAGGTAGCAGACCAAGGAGGGATTTATAGATGGAAATGAACCAGTATGAGAGCCTACGTGTAGATAATGATAACCAACTGACCAAGAATTGCAGAGTGCAGTGACAGGTACGTTAGTTACAACCAGTTATGAATCTTAGCGTACCATGAAACATCCAATATCTGCAAGGAGCTGTCAGAGGCATCCATGTAAATAATGTCAACATAGTCAGTGGTCAGTAGGAAGGTAGTGGTTACAAGACGCTTTCTGGCATTCATAGTTAAGCAATATCTATTTCTGAAAAGGAAGCCCAGTTTTAATTTCAGTTTCTTTATAAAGTTGTTAATATGTGGTTTAAGAGAGAGATGTGCATCAACCAAAATTCCCAAGTATTTGTAAGAATCCTCAATAGAAACACCATGCATGGATGAGACAGGAGGATAAGTTGCTGGCACTGACTTTCTGTTGGAAAACAACATCCCTTTGGTTTTGTCAGCATTTAGCACAAGATGGAGGTGGAATAAGTCAGACTGAATGATGTCAAACGCAGACTGTAGAAGATGGAAAACCTTGGCAACTGTGTTAGCTCGGCAATAAACAACTGTGTTGTCGGCATAGAGAAGCAAGGATGTGTCCGAAATGTTTTGACCTACTGTACATTATGTATATACATTTTAAAAAGAGTGGGACCTAAAACTGAGCCTTGTGGCACACCAATGGTGACAATTAGATAGCTATATGAAGTACCGTTATGTTGAACACATTGCTTCTGTCCTGATAAATAGTTTGAGAACCAGCCATCATCTGAGAAGCCAATATCTGAGAGCTTGTGGCATAATATGTCATGATCTAAAGTATCAAAGGCTTTGGACAGATCTAAGTAAAGTGCAGCACAGTAATCCTTAGCATCCAAAGCTTCAAAAACATAATAAAAAAAAAAACATGTAAACCTTTAAAAACCTGAAAAAAAAATCAACATGCACTGTAACTTGATAGAGAAAGAGACATCATTTTAGGCCATTTGTATCTAATTTAAATATTAAAATCATTATTTTCTTTAATGTGTACTTTTTGCAATGTTGGAGATTATCATCATTATATGACCATATGCTGAAGATGTCAGTTAAATTATCATAATGAGTATGAAAAGCAGCAAAAATTACTAAAATGCGGCAGTAATTGCTTCTATGTCAATTATTAGAAGCTTCGCCATACAGAAGATGTGATCTATCAAAGAGCTGGTTGATCATTTTGAAACAACAGCCCAACGTGAGTACCTGATAGGCTCCAAGGGCTTTAGTTAGGAGGATAATTTGCCATCTGTACAGAGATGTGGTTCCTGCTGTTTAAAGTAGTCTATAATTGGAATGACACTTAGATGCTGCTGCTGAACTTATTTATGTCACAATTTTCACGTTTTGAAGTTGCTGTTACACAGATCACAGCTATACAGTAAATGTGGTCACATTTAAAAAGTGAACCCTCAGGTTAACTACAGTAAGCTTGTAAGTACATTATATAAATGTACTTATTAAGTATGTTTGTCCAAAATATTGTACTGTGAATAAATAATAATCCCACATAGATTATATACTTTCCATTTATAGTGTAAAGGTGGCTACAGTGGCAGATGAGAATGGCGACGTGATGAATACACCAGCGGGTGCAATCATTTGAAAATTCCCCTGGCAGATGTGGTTGTGTGCGTGTCTTTGATTAACTTCATTAATATACATGCTTCACTCTGATACGCAGGCAGTGGCATATGGTAAAAGGCAGGAACAGGAAAGAAGTGATTTGCTGTTTGCTCTGGAAAACAAACAAGCCAACAGGTCCTAGCAGATGGCGCTGTGTGCGATGCTGGTGGGAGGCATTGTGCTGCATCGGCACTGCCGCCAAGCGGGAGCTCTCCTGTGGATGAAGAGAAGCCTGACTATGGCCCTCGGCCTGCTGCATGGTAAACAAATACAGCATCTTTCTGCTTTCTTAGGTGCTGAGCATTTTATCCAGGGTTGATCTTACCTTCTGATATCAAAAGCACAACAGAGATTGTTTTTGGCAAGTTAGAGTGCTCTAGGGTTGACGCTCTTCAGAAAGCAGCTTAAAGAGGAAACGTGGTTAATAATGGCTTGTTTGTGTGCTGCTCTCATTTCCCTCTTTAGTTCTTTAGTTTTCCCTCAGCATGCCTGCAAGCAAGCATCACTGCTGTGCTCATTTAAAAAGCAAAGTTGGCTCATTTACATTAACACTAGATGTTTACTATATAGGGCGGCATGGTGGCTCAGTTGGTGGAGTCCTTGCCTCTCAGCGAGAAGGTCGCCGGTTCAAATCCCGACCAGGGGCCTTTCTGGCAGTTTGCTTGTTCTCTCTGTGCATGCATGGTTTTTTTCCAGGTACTCCAGTTTCCTCCCACAGACCAAAAACATGCATGTTAGGCTGATTGGTAACTCTAAATTGTCTCTAGGTGTGAGAGTGAATGAATGTCTGTCTTGTTTGTAGCCCTGTGGTGTCCGCCTCTCGCACAGTAATAGCTGGACATTGGCACCAGTGACCCCTGTGACCCAAAAAGAAAGAAGCAGATAATGGATGGCTGTTTGTTATATGTCACCAATAAATCAAAATGTATATAGTTTGGCAGCATTGAGAGCTGTTGTATAAAAGAAAAACACATAAAACTGTGCTTGACCAAGCCTTATCAAAACATATTGGCTTTGCTTGTTTTATGACTGTCAAGACAGAATGACAGGAAGCAACTAAATTGAGCTAGGGGTAAATAATCCTGCTTCACACTGGATGACACATCACTATGCTCTCCATGACACACACACACTGCAGCTTGATTGTTGTATATTTATTGCAACCCTCCTTTAGAGTAACAGCAATTGTGATGTTCTTAAGATCTCTGTGCCTGACAAAAATGGTTTTCCTGCCATATGACACATCTCTAAGGTGCACGTCACATATGCCTGTCCTGACATAATTCTTTCAGCCCATGTCAGGATGTAGTTAGAGCTACTGTATTAAATCTGTGCTAGGTTTGTTTTGGATCTACTCACCTCTGCTCATAGCCCAGGCATGAAAACAGCCTGGCCAGGCTTGCTTCAAATGCACAACGACCACACTGGTGTACATTGAATCTCTGCCACCACTGCCACCAAGGACCCCGATGCAGTGTCCACCATAATAAGTAACCACCATGACAAACCACCATGACTTAGCTTCAAATGGTTTGTACATGTCCTAAACCATTGTGTGTCATTTTTGCAGAGTAAAATAAATAATTTTAACCCAGAGTTTGGTCTTCTGAGGACGAAAATGATTCAAGAAGACAAAGGTAAAAAAAAGAAAGAAGATAATGCTCTTTACTTACAGGTACTTAGAATAAGGGTGTGGATCATTGATCTGTGGAGGATGAGATG
The DNA here is from genome assembly GCA_038048925.1 of Garcialebias charrua. Lineage (NCBI taxonomy): Eukaryota > Metazoa > Chordata > Actinopteri > Cyprinodontiformes > Rivulidae > Garcialebias > Garcialebias charrua. The sequence continues at coordinate 21,810 of JBBPBX010058044.1, forward strand.
AAGTGAGTCTAATAATAATTAAACTCAGAGTAACCTTGGACAGAAAGGCAGGCTCTTGCCGTGTGAGGCCGAGATGGGTTAGAGGTAGGGCAGTCGACTTGGGACCCGAAAGTCCCAGGTTCTATCCCCAGCCATTCCCACATGTCGTGGTGTCTCTGAGCAAGATACCTAATCCTTAATGGTTTCCCGGGCAGCTTACATAGCTGCCCACTGCTTTTATTGAATGTGAATCCTTCAGGTTCTAAAGGAAAGGTGGGGAGGATTCCAGGACCAGGTTTGGGAGAACAAGTGGTGCGAGCCAGGCTGCCAGATGTTCCAAAAGGAGTGTTGATCGGTGACGAGTGACAGGTGGAACTGCAAAATAACCCTGGAATGCAAGCAGGATCTCAAAGATAAGTTAAACAAGTGAATCAAATGCGCCA